>VVHJ01022774.1:45305-58497 GCA_015107715.1 Tylochromis polylepis
TACCCCGGCATTCACGCTCTCAACAGCACTGAAACAGTCTAATCTGTCTCGGTGTCTCCGTGAAAGACGCTCCGGCTTTTCATTTCTGAATGAAGCTTAGCAGCTTGCCCTGCCCTTCTGGCTGGCAGCGTGTGTGTGTACAAACAATGATCTTTCTATCTTTAGTTCTGTTCAAAAGCACGCGGATCAGCCTTGCTCATTCAGCCATTCCGGGCCTTTCAACTCTCCCAACTTGCGTTTGGAGGAGTGCACTGCACTCTGTGAGGACTGAAAATGGATATCCAGGTTCAGCTTTCACTAGACCATGACCAAACACTGTTGAGCTCATAATTGCACAGGTAGCATACATTACCTCACCTCCTGAGAGCTTTCTTTGAGTGCAAGTTTAGGGGAGCACGCACAGTCTGAAGTAAGAAAGTATATCTCTTGTCACGCAAATCGAGACAGTCTTCCTGTCTCCTGTGTCTCTGCTGTTAAGAAGTATAATACTCGAGTTGCTCCTCTGAACGCCTTTGTCGCAAGAATTCTCCTGTGGTATTCATCCCTGCCACACCAGGCCTGGACTTGCAGGGTTTTTTTTTCTTCCCCCCTCTCTCCTCGCCTCTTCTTCTCTGCTGCCGGATCATAAAGCGCGTAGCTGAGAGATAAAAGGGATTGCGCGCAAACCACATGAAAGGCAGCGCTAGGCGGCTGTGTTAAATTCCCCCGAGAGGCTTTTCCAGTTAGAGCAGCCCGATCAGCAGAGACAGGAGTCACAAGGCCGAGGGGCAGGGAGGAGGAGCTTAAGGAGAATTAAGGTCCTGGGGCCAAAATTAGGAGAAGCTTTATAAAGTTAATGTACTTGACCTCCTTTTTCCTCTGTTTATACTGTAATGTAGGGCCAAGTGCCACTTGGAGTTTTGTTTTGGGAAAAGTTAAGTTTGTGGTTAACTTTGTGCTTGCGTACTGTATTTGTATTTTTAGCTATAGTTTTTATTGGGGGCATTACTTGTTAAAGGGGAAACTTGAGTTGCCGTGGAATCGTTTCTCAAAGTAAGAGCGGCTCACCAGAATCAAGCGGGAGATCAAAAGTTTCAGCATCTATACTTTCAAACCAGAACATACAGTAATTCACTGGGGAACATGACGACAGCAGAAGAAATAGCAATGTGAATATATCTTCGGTATTTCCCTTGGGCTTTTCAAATTACAGATTCCAACCAGCAGACGAGCGGGAAGAACAGAGAGGGCGAGGAGGAGTAAAGGAGTATGCCAACTGACTCAAAAGCCAGAACATACTATTCACTGACTATTTCCTCCTGCTCCCTCTGGCAAACGTGGCCGCAGTTTCCATGTCTCGGGCCTATAGGTCATTTTTCCCTGCTGGGAAAAGTTTAAAACTTTTCACATTCACAAAGGTCACTGGTTTCTCTCTTTGTCTCACACTGCATATGCTAATTGGTCTAGAACGATCCACCACTGAGTGATTTCAAAATTGTAGCAGTTGAATAAAAACGAGCAATCTACGGCGGCATCAGTCCTGGGCATAATTAAGAAGGCCTTATTTTTGCATATTTGACACAAATGTATTTGAGCTCAAGGTTTTAACACCCACAGAGTTTTCGCCACCAAACTCCCGCTTAAGCAGCCCTCAAGTTACCAGCCTAGTGATTCCATTAACATTAATCTTTACATATATAAAAACAGCTTGAAATTAAAACTGTAATGGAGCTAAAAAAAAAAACCAAAGGTTCAACCTGTCCGTACCTCCATACTGCAGCGGTCTGGTTTGATTCCAGACAGACGCACACATCTCCTTTGGGGTTTGCGACAGGAAGGGAGATCTGGCTCAAAACTTTGCCCGAATCAAAACATGCGGCGCGACCCGCTGTGGCTTCCCCTTGTGACGAGGGATCCGCTACTTCCACTAATTAAGGAGGAAGGGTAGTTCTGACTGTGAAAGCGCACACTTGTTGGTTAACTTGTGATTGACAAATACCACAGATAATCCTCCATTATGAAACAGAATAACCGAGATTTACAAAATAGGTTGAAAACAAGTGACCGAGCGCAATAAACTCAACAGTAAAGTGTTTACAGGGTCAGTACAGAAAGATGTTCTTTAGGACCAGAGCTCTTATTGCAACCACGGCTTTGGCCACGAACATGACTGGAACGCTACGTCCATGTTTTATACCGTCTATACTAGAGAGTGAACAGAAAGAATGATTTTTTTTTTGTGGATCATCTAAAAATAGCCTAGCTATAAGGAAGCCTTAAACAGTAACGTTCAGCTAATGTGAATTTTTCTCAGTGTCTTCTGGTGCACACGGAGTGGGATGTTGAAGTCATCACTACGTGTGACATTCGGTGTTTTTGAAGGTCATCTTTTATGCTCGTGCTTTGGTGCCACCCTCTCAATTCATATATTATCGGAAACTATCCATATTAGCTACTTTACCACTCCCTTTAACCCGCTTTCTTCTGATTGGCTGCACGTTGCAAGAAGAAGGTGGCTGGGGGCATCTGTGCTCATACTGAGCCACAAAAAAAAAAACTATAAATGTGGAGTTATACATAGACAGACCGCATTATTTAAAACTTTGGCCATGCATAACAGGTCCTTTTTGAGCATGACAACTTTCATGCCAAAATGACAAAACCAGTCTAATTTAGTTAGAAAACAAGAGGCCCGTGTTTCATGTGTCTCCTTTCTTTGTCTCCTCTTCAGCTCAACCAGGTCGCTGAGGATCCCTTGAAGCGGCCGGTGGTTTACGTGAAGGGCAACGACGCTGTCAAACTGATGAACATCGTCAACAAGCAGAAAGTGGCCCGTGCTCGGATACAACACAGACCACCGAGGGTAAGTGCTTACTCAAAAAAACAAAACAAAAAAAAAAAACCACCCTCAAAATTGCTCAGCGTTGATGGTGTGCATGTGCGTGTCAGACAAATCTTAGGCACATGTAAGGAACTTGGGCATGAGGTGAACATGTTTGTAAAGCCCACGCAGCAAAGCAGCGCAGAGAAGCTTTGGATGTGAAGACAAACGAAAATTCCAGCTGTGAAATCTGACCCCTTTCCTTTCTTCTCTGCTCTTTGCTGCCCCGAGGCCAAAGACTTTTTCGCAGCAATTTGAGAGATTAATGTCAGCCGTTCAAAGAGCTGTTTGTTTGCTTGGAATATTTGATAAGAGACCTGCACACTTTGAGGTCAAATAACTTGACATAATGAAACCTCAAGAGAAAGGATCGGTGACGAGAGAGACCGAAGAATAAAACAACCTGTGCTTACTCAGTGGGTTTCCATAGTTTAAGGCAGAAGTGCTGGTCTTATTTAGTTTTTGTTATTTTTAAACTTTTTTTTTATCCATTTGTTTCCAAATATTTTTTTTATTAGATTGATATTTTAGTAGCAGTGTGGTTACCCCCCCCCAAAAAAAAACCAACCCTTATCTAATGTACAATAAGATGAAACATTATTGTCACGGACTCGTTGCTTAAGCTGTAGCCTGCAGAATGGTCTCATTTGTGTAGCTGTAGCTCTAACCTGTGCAAATTACTGACACAGTGAGAAGACAGTGATGCACATGTCGAAGTGAACTGGCCAGCACGTATAATCATCCATGTATCTGTTCTTTAACGCGCCACTGAATTATGCATGAAGGTCACATTTTATATTATTTGCATAACGAGTGGTGAATGAGTCACAGCTTTGCGTGTTCTGGTCTGCTGAGCAAGTAACAAAAACTATCATCGAATATGTCGAAATGCCAGTAAATGGAATTTTCTTTCTTTTGGACGCAGGTCTTCATACGATGAAATAACCCTTTTAATGAGCCACATGTGTTTCTGTTGCCTTCCTTTTTCCGCAGCAGCCCACAGAATATTTTGACATGGGCATCTTCCTGGCCTTCTTCGTGGTGGTGTCGTTGGTTTGCCTCATTTTGCTCATCAAGATCAAACTCAAGCAGAGAAGAAGCCAGGTTAGTGAGGAGCTCAAATAACTTGAGAAACTGTTTTATAATATGCCGTGTCTGAGTCTCTCCCAACCCAAACGTATGCCCACCTCGTGCTGAAAACACACCCGAGGTACGCAACGCCGTGCCTTGTTTTTCCAGTCAGCACGACTTTAGTGGGAGTTGCAGGCGTGGCGTGGGGCAACAGTAGCTCTGCCACTGATTGATTCCTCTTCTGTGCTGACAAAAAGCTCTCGGTGGAGGCTTACGTCGGGTGCATGAATCAGGATTAGCATTCAATTCATGCTGATGCGAGGCTGGCTGCAGGAGCCAAGCGTACAGAGATGTCATGACAGTGCATAAAACCTGTAGCGGCATTCGTTGAGACAGGTGTAATCCTGCCAGCAGACATTTGTGTCTGCGTTCGCAGGCTGTGGACACTTCTTTTTTTTTTTTAATGTGTGTGTATGTGTGGCTATGTAAGGGGTGTGTGTCACAGCAGCAGATGACGTGGTCGTGACTTCGTTTGGTGGTTAATTAAGCGAACTTGCCTCACACTGGGGACGAATTTATCACACGTAACAACCATTTCCTTCTCAAAATGTGAAGAATTAATGAACTGCTTGTGGTGTAAATATTGCTTAAACAGTAACTGTAAATCCATTACGTTAGTTTTTTGGTTTTAATGAAGGATTCCTCAAGGGATTGTCCTCACACGACTCGAGTTAATTAACAGACGGAAAATGCTGAACTTTAAAAGTCCTCGTGTTTTATGTTTGTTAACCCTGTGATGGGAATTCCTTTCATCCCAAATTCATTGCTCTCTTACTAATCAGGGTGTGGGTTGTGACCTGGGATAACACCCTGTGGAGACGTGATTTAGTTAAGCCTGAGCATAAATAACTGTCTTGTAAACAAGTGATGCACCATCAGTTTAGGCACTAAGTACTATAAATCACAATGTCTGCTACACACGAGTCATTACGTTTAATCCTAGTAGGCAGTTCTGTATGTGCCGACTTATCAGTCAACATTTCCTAATAAGTAAGAATTTTAAGGCCACGCAAAGCAAATTAAAAGATGAAACGAGGACAGGGGATTAAAACCAGAAAGAGCTGCTCGTGCATCAGTGAAACATTGCAAAATGACACACTGTGTCAGAGGGAGAAGTCTTAAATCATGATGTCAGCCCCCCCCCCAAAAAAAAAAACCCGGACACAACAGTAATGTCTAGACACTTCACAGGAATTCCTTTTGAAATCGCTCACCTCAGCTTTTATGTTAACTTTGCTTCGAAAGCTCAAATGTGCTGCTGTCCCCCTCTGACACTGTGCCACGCCCTCCTCCCCTCCACAGAGCTCGATGAACAGAATGGCCATCCAGGCTCTGGAAAAGATGGAGACGAGAAAGTTCAAGGCCAAAGGCAAGGGACAGCGCGAGAGCAGCTGTGGAGCCTCTGATTCGCTGAGCAGCAGCTCCACCTCTGACTGCGCCATTTGTTTGGAGAAGTACATCGATGGGGAGGTAAGAAGAGCCGCCCGCCTCTGTTTTGGTTTTTCCCTGGGGGGGTGTACCCTGAAATCTAGGAGGCATGAAGGAGATATTTCACTCCTGAAGCTTCACGTAGGTTTTCTCGGCTAGCTTCGTGACAGAGCGCATTATCAATCAGTCAAACTTTCTTCGCGTGTAGCACCGTTCAGGCAGTTTAATGTCTTTTAAAACGGAGAAACTGAGAATAAAACCGAGCAAAATGTAATAAATCAGCATAAATAAGAAGATGACCATAAATGAAACAATCAGTAAGTGAAGAAAATAAGGCAAAGCTGGATTAGGACAGACTACGTGCTGAATGGTGTCGTAACAAAGCAAAGCACTTTTATTGGAGAACTGCTGATATGTTTTACTCTTTTAAATCAGGTTTGGGTTTGTTTGTTTTTTTTAATGAGAATATTTTAAACTATTAAAGCAAAATGCGTAATAATGCAATCCAGAGTAACAGTTTGAGTGACACTTTGCGTAACACCGAAAAGTTCAACACGAACGCAGGGCTAACGTAAAACATCTGTATTTAGATGGATGCTGTTAAACGCTTCAAGGTTCACGCAGGCATAAGTGAACCATATGGGAGTCAGAATGCTTAACTCTGATCCTGCTAAAGTGGTCATCTACCCGCCTCGTTTGTTTTCTTTTCATTGCATATTCTGTTGACATGAAACATAATGCAGTTTTTTTTATGGACAATGGAATGGAAGTCCCCCTGATGTGCTCGGGGACCGCAGTCCTGCGATCTTTAGTGACACGCTTTCCGCTACCTTTATAGATGTTTAGCTCAGTCTTTCAGAGCACCTGGAGAGATAAGGGTACCCAGAGTGCACTGGATTGTGATTAGGCTTCCTGTTTTCGCATTATGGCCTTCTTTAATCCTTGAAGGAGTCATTGTCAAATTATGTATCCTAATCTTTGTAGATTTACAGTAAGAGCATTGCTCATCCTCGTTCAAGGACGATATGGGGGGGGGGGGCAAACCCCAGTGCCCAGAGGGGACATAGTGGTGTGTGTGTGCGTGCATTTGTGGTTACATGTGTCTTCGGTAAGGAGAAGAAAACAGAACAAAGCGTGGCGCCAGGATTGCACAGAGGAAGTGGCGATATAAAAGACTGAATGGCATCAAAGCCGTTTTTGAGCAGTGAACCAAGCAACAAAAGGTTTGGTGGAAAAGAGCCTAAGATGAGTCATGTTAAGCCACACAGTAAAGTATTTGTGGCAGTGAAAGAGTTGTCGCTGGAAAAGAATATTAGCACTCATCGTGCTCCTGGTTTAATGCTTCGGAATTCTCTGAATGGAAAATGATCATATTTAATGGTGTATGAGTAAAAGCCTGCTGTGTTTGAAAATGTGGCTACATTGAGCATTAAAGTCGCATTTTACTGTGGCGTGAGTCTAGTTAAGTGTTGAGTTTGTCCCACGATGTCAAGTTGGTGTTAAAAAGTCAATTAGACTCACAATCGAGCACAACCAATAACAGTTCAGTGTAGCTTTGCTGCCACCTTCTGGACACCAGGCTCCTCTTAAGTTCACATTAATTCACCCTTTCTTAAACGTTTCTGCATACATAATATAACTGCAACTATGAAATGGTAGATATAAAAGAAGTATTTAAAGGGGAGCTGTTATGTGTTTCTTTAAATGATTTCATGTTTACTAATGTTGGATACATGGGAAGTTTCAAATAATGTTATCAGCACATGTGCAAGTTCTCTATAGGCTCTGTATAATGTCATATTATCGCTAATATGGTCATCTCGGGGACAGAGCTTTAAATACAACCGCCCCACCCACCTGCCGTTCAGATCACTTGTTTGCAAGGGGCAGCCAATTAGATGGTAGCTGGATTAAAGGAATCGGAGGAAAGCTGTTTTAAAGGGTGGGGTAAATGGCGCTAAATGGCTTGTTTGCCTGCATCAAAGCCTAGTATAAGATAAAATGAGGATTCCTTTGAACTGCTGTCACTCTTTTAGTAACCAAGCATGGACATATGGAGCTTGAAACCCCTGAAAGTTGACTCTGGTCATCAGGATGTAGTGTTTTCTGTGGGAGAAACGTTTTGTCACTGATCCATGTGAGTTTTTTTTGTGGAGACTGAAGACGTTTCTCCCATGGAAAGTACTACAAACATGCGCACGCATCAAGATATTAGGACTCCTAATTAAAGTTAATCACGTATACAATATGCATATGAATGACTTATTGGTAAGAGATTAATTGGCTTTAATTATTACCTATTATGTATATTAAAGTTGAAAATGGGTTAGCTTGGTTTAAAAACAAAAACAAAAAACTAAACAACTTGTTTGGGTGTTTGATTGATTGATTGATTTTTTTTAAACATTAACCATTTGATGTTTTTAACCACCGACATAAAGGAGATACATTGAGTGTTTTTAATTTTTCTTTCCAGACTGAATTATTTATCAGACAGTATTATGAGGTTAAAAAAAATTGCTATCAGTGTAATTTAAAAATAAGAGCGTTTGTTTGATATACTCAATTGCTGTATTTGCTGCTGTTTGTACTTTGGCAGTGCGTGAAGATTAAACTGTTAAATCTTTTTTAAAATCTTTTTTCTCCTGCAGGAGCTGCGAGTTATCCCCTGTGCCCACAGATTTCATAAGAAATGTGTCGACCCCTGGCTGCTCCAGCATCACACCTGTCCCCACTGCAGACACAACATCATAGGTGAGTTGATGTTCAACCTCTGGCTATTTTGCTGAGGGTCTCTTTTAGAAATGTTTCTAAATGTTTTGAGTTATTTTACAGGCTCTTAATGTTGTTTTATATCTCATCACAGAGCAAAAGAAGGGAAATCCAGGACCAGCATGCATGGACCCTGGCAACCCAGTCCATGGCAGGCAACGAGTGGTCCTGCCAGTTCATTACCCGGGAAGGGTGCACCGTGCTGGTCAGGTGACAGCTTACCCAACCAGAACCAGCATGGACCCGCATGGTAACCCCATCACGGTGCTCACTGTGGACCAGCACCCAGATCCCCAAGGTCTGTACCCACCCCAGTCGACATCGGCCTTTCTCCGGAGCTACCACCCCACTCTCCTGGAGCATTCGATCAACCCTCACCACTGCGGATTAGAGCACCGTGGACCCCCTGCATACCCTTCACAGCCTCATCATGTTACTTTTAAAAGACCCAAGATCCATAATCGCAACTTCTCCCGAGCAGCCTGTTTTTCGCAGTATGAAACCATGTACCAGCACTACTACTTTCAGGGGTTGACTTTCCCTCAGCCTCCTGATGGTGGCCAAGGATCTGCTGTGGCAGGGCAGCTCGGTGGAGGAGGGGTCCACAAGAGCCACCACAGCAGGGCTTTTCAGCAAGGGCTGTTGTACCCCACCGTGGTACACATGGCACCTGCCTCTTCTTCAAGGATAGCTGATAACAGCAGCACTTCTGGCCTCAGCTGCTATCACGGGCACCGCTCAGTGTGCAGCGGTTACCTCGCTGACTGTCCTGGCAGTGATAGCAGCAGCAGCAGCTCTGGTCAGTGCCATTGTTCCTCCAGTGACTCCATGTTGGACTGTACTGAGGTCAGCAACCAGGGGGTCTATGGTAGCTGCTCTACTTTCCGCAGCTCACTGAGCAGCGACTACGATCCTTACGTTTACCGGAGCAAGAGTCCGTGTCGTGGCTCCGGGGGGGAAGCAGGAGCTACGGCTTGCAACACAGTTTCAGCTGAGGACTCATCTTCCCCTGCACCCTTGGGACATGACTGCCTCCAGCTCCCAGCTGGAGCTTTGGGATATAACTCGGGGGACCATCTCTCCAACTGCAGTTTGGAGCCCAACTACAGCAGTCGCTCATCACTGGAACCCAGGGAGAACAGCAACACTAGTACTACCTCAGCCGGGGCTTCAGAGGCTGCCGGAGGTGACAGGGGACAGGGGGCACAAGAGGAGTCAGGGGAGCTAGGGGCCGCAGCCTGTAGCTGCTGTTTTGAGGTGCTTCCGCCCAATGTTGAGTGCAAAGGGCCGGACTTGGACCAAGCAGGGCGTCTTGCCTCCGAACGCTGTCACAGGGAAATGGACTTCCAGGGGTCAACCTCCAAGAACTACTTTGCCTCTGAGCAATTGTGCCCTTCCTCTGAGCAGGTGAGCTATGAAGGGCTGCCTTGCTGCTTCTACAAAGAGATGAAGGTCCACAGGGCCACAGCAGGGCGTTATACTGAGGACTACGCTGTTAATGTGCAGTATGCGCATGCAGACTCAGAGACCTGCTCAGGACAGGGCTGCTGCGAGCTCAACCAGAGAATACCCATTATTCCCGAGGACACAGATTGTGAATCGGGCACAGGGGCAGAGACACGGAGCAGTTTATTACCAGTCAGTGTCACAGTGGAGACAGAGTTGCGGACAGGGGAGCAGCGTGAGCCCACGGACAGGTACTTCACCTCAGGACAGTTTAGAGGTCACCCATACCCTCAAGAGGAAGAGACCAGGGCTTTGTTTCACCCTCAGCTCTCTGCAAGCCCCAGTGCACTGGGAAGCAGTACTTCAACCTATGAGGGAGGTTTGGGCATATGAACTTGAGTCCAGAAAGAATGGGACAATGTATGTGGTACTGTGTCAGTCAATCATTGAAACCCTCAGTTGCCTTGTTCTAACCTTGCTCTCTGAGCACTGAATGTTATCATCTTAGATTGTGTGGATTTCTACTGAAATGGCCTGTCATTTCTATTTCTATATATACACACACACACACACACACACACACACACACACACTGTATTAAGTTCATTCCTGTGGCCACAAATGATACTACACACATGGATGGAGGTTGTTAACTGAAAATTCAATTGGGTTGGTATTGGCATCTATTTGAAGACTTCCTGCTGCCATGAAGGGTTTGCAATCTGGGCCCAGTTTATTTAAAAAAAAAATTTTAAAAAAAATCTAAACTCGGTTTTGTTTTTGTTTTTTGTGCCAGCTCTAGAAATCTGATTTTTTTTTTTTTTCTACATAAGTACACTATCTGCATCTACATGTACATTTTGCATATTTGTGCACATGACCACTGCCTTTAAAGCTTCATCCACCAAGTCAAGTAGATTTTATGGACTTAGCTACCAATACCAAAACAGAAAGACATGATTGTTGTTTTATTTTTAACTGTTTTCAAGCAGGGAAAAGGGTCTTTCTAGGTATTTGTGACCCACTCATTTCTCCATGGAGAAAAAAAAAAGCTATATATAACTACAGAAAATTGCATAGAAATGTGAATGCAAGGCTGACACTGGTCAATATACAGAATTTGTTTTATGCATTGCATTTCTGTCCAGTTGTGGCCTACCTGTATGAGATATGCCAGAGCAACATGGCAAGCCTTACGCTGGGCTGGGAAGCTATTTGTAGCAATATCTAGACACTGCACAGGTTTTCGTTAAACTTCAGACCAGAGCGAGTGTCTTGGGGTCAATAGATTCAAACGCAGAGTGTAGCACTCTACTTAATGTTTGGAAGCCCTTAAAAGTGTATTTTTGTCACTTACCCGATTTCCACGATGAAACATGCTCTATTAAATATCTTTAAAGGTTCTAGCATGTATCAAAAGGCCAAAGGAAAGTAGCTGGAAAAGACTCATCTTTTAAAAGGGTTCCTTATTGTACTGTGACTTTTCTTTTTGAATGATGCAGTTATAAGTACCGCAGTGTATCCGTTTGAATCGTGCTGTGCATAATACATACTTGCGATATCATTGCTTGTCATTCATGCCTTTCTGTTTGTCCTGCAGACTGTTTTTATACTGTTTCTATGAAATATACACATTCTCTACACAGAGGAAAACCTGAAATAACCCTATTTATAAGTTAACCCAGTGCTGTAATCAAGTGAGAATCTAATCTTGCCTTTTGCATAGAGATATGTACCTACTGCAAATATAACATTTTGGGGTACTTGAGTCACTATTTAAGTTTTTTTTTTTTTTTGTTATTGTTTCTAGCACTTAAGAAGATAAAAAAAATGTGTACAAAAATTAATATTTTTTAAGAATATAATTATTTTCTGTCATTACCATTACAAATGTTTTTTTTAAAAAAAAGGCTAGAAATCAATCTGTGTATATTTCTGTACCTGTATAGCAAACACATTTCATAAATGGAAATATGTTCTCTGAATATTTATTTACTAATATATTTATCTTTAAGCCATGTCTTATGTTCAGAGTGTATGAACGTTTGAGTTATTTGGTTGCTTTTTATTTTGAGGAAAATCACTAACATGAGACTTTGTATATACATGGTAATTGCACAAAAGACGATTAAATCTTCTCTGACCAAAAAACTGATTTTAAAACTTTAGTACCATACAGTTTTGTAATTAAAGTGTATAAAGATATGTAAAATATACAGTTTTATTCAAGTAACTAATGTTGTGGTGTCCTGCTTTGCACTCAGTTTGAATTCTAAGAGCTTCATTATTAGGAGTAATTAATACGCCTTTTGCAGCTTTGGTAATAATCCATTCGGATACTACGATTAGTTTTTGCAGGCTTTATTCATCACCCAAAAAAAAAAAAAAATCTTACCATTTGTACAAGTACACATACAGTCAGATCTATTAAGAGCAGTTTTCGTAATAATTCCTCTGGATTTAATAAATGTCCTCTGACCTTTGGTCATTCTGCAGTGAGCAGATTGAAGGCGCTCTGAAGCCTCATGCTAGAAACTTCAAGTCTGAAAATTCTGTACAGTCATACTGAAGAGAGGCCTGAAACTCGGTGCCAGACTTTCTACTTATTCGATATTTTACAGAAGGCATTCGGAGTGCATCTCACAGCTTGAAACCAGAGTGAAGAGCCACCACTCCACCTGTGAAATTGTAGTATTGCACACAATAGAAACCTGCATCTTCAATCATGGATTTGAACTCCTCCTGCAGAGGAAAAAGAACAAGGGGACGAATGACTAACACCGAATCCACAAAGTGACAAACCTGCACCCAGCATCACAGTGTGAATACATAACAAGCTACAAGAGTTGGCTTTTTTTTTTTTTTTTTCCCCCAGAGTAGATCTTTAATACTGTGACTGTGCATATAAATTCATTCAGTTGATGTGCAGTAAATAGACTGTAACCTCATTAAAATGCTGTCCATTTTCTCTTAGACTAAAAGAGGGTTCAGAAATTCGCACCATTTATTAAGAATCAGATCTCTCCCTTTCAGAAAACAATATGTGAATAAAAAATGTAAAAAGGGAACTTGAAATTGAGAACCATAAGAGTAAGAGCAGCAATGACAGAAATAAGATACAGAAGATAAATCTGCCTTACCTGGCCGGGGAACTTGCGGATGCTCTCTACTAAATACTGATAAGACTTCCAGTCTCCAGCAATAACCTCTCCCAACACTGGGATCATCTGGAAACTGTACGCATCATAAAGCCTGAAAAGGGAAACGGGAATCTCTCAGAACTAGAACCCACTGCTAGTCTCAAATAACTCCTATAATTACACATTTCACTGAGCTCCTGGGCAGTCTGAGGTGCAGCCTGGCGGAATTGGATGGACCCAATTCTGCCAGGACCCACTGGCACCAGTGTGGGGTCTGACACTGGTGCAGTCATTTAATCCTGATACCTAATGGCAGTCAGGGTATCATTGGAAGTAGTGCAAAGACTTGGTCTGAGTAAAGTCCATGTGTGAGTGGCCTGGGTGATGAGGGTTACTCAGGTGTGTGGGCAGGGTT
>VVHJ01022774.1:72302-83661 GCA_015107715.1 Tylochromis polylepis
TCCTTAAACTATCAGGTGGAGAAATGGGACAAATCAAAAGCTTACTATCCTACAGCACCGAGTTGATTTGGTTGTTTCAGTGACCAAAAGATTACTTTGTCAGGTGTGGTGCTGAGAATATTCGATTTTGAAGTGAAGTGTCTCAAAGCACTGGCATTTCTGAAGAAAACTGCAACTTTCCAACTATTCAGACATAAATGATTGTCCTGTCCTTGAGGTAAAAGCAGAGATGTCAACTTTAACAGCAATAAAACTAGTTCTCAATCCCAAAAGAAAATAGTGCATAAATACAACACAACAGCATTATATCCATCCTTTTTCATAACTGCTTATCCACCTTGGGAAATGGGGAGGCTGGAATATAACTCAAATGACTTTGGTCAAGAGGTGAATTACACTTTGGACAGGTTGCCAGTTCATCACAGGACTTACACAGAGAGGCAGACAATCACCAGTTAACCTAACACACAAGTCTTTGAGCTGTAGCAGAAACTGAAGGGAACTAACACATCCTCAGGGAGAAGATATAAACTCAGATAGGATTAATTGGCACTCTCTCCTCTTTCACATTAATTCTGTGGTATCTAAATTTTCAAAGATGTCTTATGAGGAGTTAAAAACTTTAAAATTTCGCTACCTGCCACGTTATAACAGCATACCTGTCTGTAAACTGGCACTTTTTTTTTCCAGTTTATAGTAAAGTCATCAGTTTTGGTCAGGTAGAATAATGATTGCAACGACTCTGTTAATGCATGCTCTTGGTGGTAAAAACTTTCATTTCATTCGGGACCACTATAGCCAGAAGAGCACTGGGATTTCCATATCCAGTTTTCGTTTGATGGCCCAGCTCGATTCTGTGACCTTCCCATCCATTCATGTGCAAACATTTAAAGCCAGAGGAGGGCAGGGTGGAGCAGCTGAACGCAGAACAGAACAGAGCAAGGATCAATGATAACACATGGCATATTACACTGATATGAGATTGATTATGTTAGGTACAGAATGAAAAGACGGGGTGGGGTGGAAGCGGGTTGCAAAGCTGCTTGCAGATGTGTAGCAACTGTAGAAAGACCGAATAAGTCCTATTTTGAAGGTGACTAAGGGTATCAGTAGGCTGACATTGAGATCAGCTGATCTGCTAGGATTGTGATTAAACTTGACTTTTGGCCTGTCTGAACTAAATCACCGTGCTGAATTTGTTCGACACAGTGATTTCTGATTACGCTACTGCTGTTTTACACACTGATGAGCTCTTTTTGATATAATACAAATCTGATCTGACACATTTAATTTGTCAGTAGCAACAAAACAAACAACGTTATCGGAAGGCAGATCACATCTCGCTATATCAGCCAGTTTTTATTAAGTCCTCCATCATTTGCATTTAATCATTTGTGAAAATGTCACCCTTTAGCCACAATAAGAAAAGGCTAGAAAGAGCTTTTGATAAGATAGGAGAGGAAAACGGCTTTCATTATTCAAGCAAATCTTTTATTCATCTGGAAATACATAAATCATTTCTCAGTCTTAGCAGTAAAATTACTCTTTGGTTGTTATTTTAACTTTCTTTTAGCTTTACTGCCCTTACCAGATTACAGTTCTGTGCAATGTGACATACCGTGTCTTCACAATGATGTGATGAATGTAGCGTCGAATGCAGAAGAGGGAAATGTTATGCCATGTCACTGTAATTTCTACAAGTTAAGGGCATAGATCACTTAACACTCCTTTAATTATTCCATTGTATAAACTGGGCTGCAGCAAGCATGAGGTAATACTATACTACTTCATGCTGATCATGTTGTTGAAAGTATATACAGCAGAGGCACGAGTGAATATTTAATACTAACTGCATTTGTTAAGAAACAGATGGAGTTTGCAAAAACACCCAAGCGTGCCATAAACATGTGGTTCTGAGAACTTTTTTTTTTTTTTTTTTTTTTAAATTCAAGACATGATTCAAAAAGTGTTTGCAATAAATTCTGTTTGCTTTAACCTGCTTACAGCTCCAGATGGGCAGAGTTTGCTTCATAAAACAACAGTGCCAGGGAGCATGGACTATTTCAACTCATTTATGGGTTCCCCGAGGAAAGCAATATCCTAAATGAGCTCTCCTCTGCCTTTCATTTACGTCTCCTAAACATAGTTGCGATTTATTTAAAATCACTGCGTGATTTTAAGAAATGTTCTTGTCCTCCGTGTGAAATGTTGCCGCTGAGAAACAAACTGCACAGTGTTTCAGTCTCACACTGATATTTATGAGTGTCACTTGGGTCTTTTATTATTTTTCTTACATGTTAAGGTTTCAGTCATTATGCTGCAATTGTAATCATCTGCAGATGAGATATTGTGCTTTACTTAGATGCTTAGAGCAGAAACAGAATGGATGACTTAAGTGATAAATCGAGAAAACATTTTTCTTTAAGTATATTTAACTTCAGGTGACTTAGTAAGGACCTAGCCACCTCAAACAATTTGAAACAGTCCAGTGGAGATGATAGTTTCCACAACTCTCCGCTGACTGGTCCGTTGGCAGTGCAGATTCAATTTTCCAGTATGTGAGTAATGGTCAAAACAAAAGCATATTTCAGTCGGGAGTACTAGTGTTCAAATGCAGTAATTTATATCTGGTGGCATGGATATGTTCTGGAGACAAATTAAGTCAGAAATAAAATACAAGCTGGGGCTGAGGTTGGGTTGCAAAGAGGCTTGCAGATATGTAGCAACTATGTGCTATGATGTGTAGAAGGGTATCAGACAACCCATCAACTGCTGGCATGTGGGTTGGCACTGGCGTCAACTCATTTGATGGGAACTGCAGTTAAGCTCGACTTTGTGGCTTTCCAACTAACCAACTAAGGGTAAGCTATTTTTTTAAATGCCCCAGTGTGTTCAACAAATTATTAACTTTACACTAAATATGCAGTATCTTACATAAATGAGGAAAAATGTTAGTTAACCATATACTGTGCTTTTTTAAAAAAAAAAATTGCTTCTCATGAATCTTCTGTACATTTATTTATCTTATGTCACATCATTTCGCCTCTTCCACTGCTGAAGTTTTTCAAGTCTCTCAGCTGCGCTCAGCAGCTGCGTGAACTACTTTCAAATATCAATTATTCCAGGACTGTTCCACTCTTTCATGAATGGTGGTCGGATGTTAAACCAGCATGGGTTTTATATATATATACACATTTTTTTTTCTTTTTCACGTAATTGCTCAACCTGACTGTGATGTTCCCAGAACTGCCCACATGGTTTCCATTTGCAAACAAAATACCATGCTTCAAACCCAGTCACAGCTGAAATGTGCTGTCACTGTCATCTGAGAGCGTTTATCCTCAAATTAGAGATCCAACCGCTCAGCCTGCCACCAAGGAGATATTAAATGTATATGGTGCTGATACTGTCTGCTTTCTATTTGTACCTCAGTCACTATGTGTTTTTATCTATATGATTCTGTTTGAAAAAAAAACTACTTAATTCAGTAGTTGACCTTTTCTCATAACCCATCTCAGATTGCATTTCCGGAATAGTATACCTCCCGCAAAACAAGATCCATGTCATGAGAAAGGATCATGCTTGTCTGAGGGTCAGAGGATTTTGACCTTCCAATATTGTTTTTACTGTAATGCCAGCAGGCAAAGAAAAATGACACAGAATTATAGATGGAGGGAGAGAGGGAGGGGCGGGTGGAGACTGCCTCTCATTGTGAGCTTGAATGTCACCTACAGTGAATTATATCAGGGTGTACTTTGCTCGTTCCTGCAGAAATTAATCTATTAAATCATTTCTGGTGCTTTCAGACTATTCATGAGAGAACATAACATGAAAAAACAACATTTTTTATTCAATATGAATCCTTATGCATTCTTCACATTAGACCGGGATGAATAGCATTACTTTGAAGTCTTCTGAGCTGTAGTTTCTTAGAAATGCATCTACTAGACAATGAAATCAGCATATCAGAAGCCGTAATGCACACGATGGTCGTATTTTTTTATGTAGGTGGCATAAAAACTTTCAGTGCAATTTAGCAGAGAACACACTCTGGGTGAGCAAAGTAGTCTGCAGCAGCTTGATAAGAGTCTGAGTTCCTAGAAAAACAGAACATCATTTAAATATGCAATATCACCTGGGGCTGTGAGACATTGACTAGCAAATGAAAAGAGAAAAGGGCCTGCCAAAGCTGTGACAACTGCCTAACCACAACTAACAGGTGTTACTTTACTAAACTAGGGATGCTATGCAAAACTCCATCATAGTGCTAGCCAGCCAGCCAGCCACACAAATGGGGTTCTTAATTTGTTTGCATAGTGTTCTGAATGTAGGCAGGCTGGGCAGAGAAGGGATAATGAGGGAAAACATCACAATAGGTGAGAAATTTATGAAAATCTGGTGAGATCTCACCTTGGTAAATAAGGGCAAATCCCTGGGCTTGGTTGGTTCGGTCGGAGTAGAAGTACAGTATGACAAAGTCGCCCGTGATGTTTACCAGCTCCCGCGGAGGGCTTCGCCAGTCGAAGCGGGCCACCACTTGATTTGTGTAGCCATCCAATAGCTCCACCATGTCGGTCTGGTCGGAGATGTCAAAGAAGGTGAAATTGAAGAGGATGGCCGAGGATCCAGGGACCTGAATAGTCCAGTAGCAAACACGCCCAGCCCCGTATTTGTCGGGGAAGTCGGGGGAGTAGATCACTCCCGATGGAGAAGAGTAGTTCCCGCCACAGGCCCCCACTCGGGCTGAAAAAAGAGCAGTAAACAGAAAAAAATTGCCTGTGTTATTTGTTTAAAGATTAGAAGCTGTAGAGATGATTGACAAAGTTCAGTCTATTAAAAGATTTGGTCTTGTGAGCATGTTGTACATGACTTTTTGTAATTGATCAGACACAAAGGACAGACATGTCCTTGGACTTAGTTTTTAGCACCACAACAAAATACCATGGGGGCTCTTAAGCTGATTTAGATTCAGAATTGAATTCAGAAGCATCGCTACAAGATTCAGGCTAAAAGCAGCCTGTGGGAGAATTTAGTCAAACTCAAGAGTATGAAAAAAGGAAATAGGAGTCACGCATAATCAGCAACATAGCTTCTGGAAAATGAGCCTAACTGGACATAACATATTAATAAATGTTATGCTAGAAACATGTTTTTGACCTAACTGGACCAAAAAAAGAATAAAATCACCCGAACTTTTCAGGACACTGAAATGTAGGTGACAGAAAACTAGACTGCTCAGCCTTTGGACTTTAATTTCAGGCTTTAGAAAACCTGATCTATGATAGCAGATTTGGTCAGTCAAAGGTCTTTTCAGAGCAGATCCTGTCTTTGATGGGGTGGTGGTATGGGTTTAGAATAAAGAAGAGAGAGCTGCAGACAGAGGGTTACTAATTTTAAATTTGTAGGTGTGTTGTGTTCTGATTTTCTACATTTCTACTTTTTGCACCTTCATGATGATAAAAGAAATGACAGACCGGTTCCCAAATCAGATTTGTACAAAATAAAACCAGAAAGAGATAAAAAAAAAAACCAAAAAAACCAAACAAACATTGTTTGCTTTCTCTTTTGACTACATTTTTAAGAATTTATATGAAATTACAGCAGAGGTGTGAAAAGAATGAAGAATGAGATCCAGAATGACAACTGTAAGTGCTCACTGCTGAATATGATGACCCAGCCATCTCCGCCGCAGGGCTGATTGTGGTCACCGAAGCAAACGTGGTTACACTCCATGCTAGGTGACTCGCCACGTTTCTGTAGGTCCACATCGTTGCCACAGAAACAGGCATACCCTGACTCCATACCAGCAAGCTGCGAAACAGAAAAAGGAGTTGTGCAACTGAGGAAAACATGAGGTGGGCATTCTGCTGACTGCAAACACACATTCTTTCAGCTCTCTAAAACTATAAAGATTGTTGTTTTCACACAAAATAAGACATGATTACATAACATTTTTTTCACTTTAAAAGGACCAATTATGTTTCTCATGTTCAATTTATGTGGAATTGTATAAACGTGGGGTAAACGGTTCACTACACGGAGCTACGTCCCTCTGAAATAAGTGACTTGAACCTATAGCACCCTAGTTGCCCTTTCTCTCGTGATTACAAGATGTTGCAATCTGAGTCTGTATAACTGTGGCCTCTCAGCTGATTAGAAGACTCCTTTTAAACACGCAGCTGCACACGGGGTGTACAGAAGAAACCGTACAGAAAATAACACCTATCTGTCTTTCAAAACAAAACTGTTAGTAAACCATCCCAGAAAGTGTCAGCGCAGGAATGTGACACGTCGAAAACCTTCACACATCTTGACCTCGCCACTGCTTGGCCACTCGCTGTCAAAAGAGCTATTGTTCTTCATTCAGAAGGACGCCATTGTTCAATTTTCAGGCTCTAAATGAATACACGCAACTGAAGGTACTGCATAATTTCCTACTCATGGAATAAGAATTCACGCAGCCTCTGCTTCATACCAGATGTATCAAGCTTAATCCTTGTTGTATTATTCTATCTGATGCGGTTACATTTGAGAACACGTACACAAATACTTTTGGCAGAGTAAACAAGCGATGGATTGCTGTCTCACTCATCAGGCATGCTCTCTGTCAGAAAGTCACGTGGGATCCATACTTCAGAGCACTGATGTTTCACATGTGTATTGAGGACAGTGACAGTCCAAGGGTAGGCAGATGATGCCAGTCTGTTGCCATTTCCTGTAACATCTGCCTAACTGGGGGTGGGGGGGGGGAGGCTGTCAGTATCTGTCAATGCATTCTGAGCTGAAGTGGATCTGCTGAGACAGAAAATTAACACCTGGCACTGTTTGTAGCAGGGACAATGGCACGCCAGAAACAGAGAGAAGGGAAAATGCAGTGAAGAGGAGGAACCCAGTGGGCTAATAACCATTCATTTCCAGCTGTCAGCCTTGATTATTGTGATGATTTGTCATCTGCTGGTTCGTTTCAAACAGGAAGTGTGATAGCTGAATAAAGAGGGCATCGTCTAGATAACTGACAGAAAACTACCCATAAAAGCGATGATTTACATAAAAGCTTGACTACTGCAAGCTCGCACCCGTTTTAAACACGACAATTTACTCTGTTTTTACATCCAATAAGTGGAGAGAGTTGAAGTGATAGGACAGAGGATTTATTTTGGATTTTTTTTTTTTTTTTACTTTTAGTTTTGCAGAACTTGCTGTGTTTGATTACGGTGTTCTTGTTATTTGATATATTTCTAATTTAATTCCATATCTCACCTTGTATCTCTGCTTCCTGCAGAAGCTGATACAGTTTTGGATAGTGAGTTTGTTGGAGGTCTCACTGGCACCAGTCAGGGTGGGGGGGTCACCACTGTCTCTGAAGCACCCCAAGTTTCCAGGCACTGCAGGGAGAGCAGAGTGGGGAAAAAAAAGATTAGTTATGTGCAGCATCTTAGATGCAATCTGCATCGCACAGTAAGGCGAGGTTTTCGCATGATCAGCGAAGATCAAATGTATAATGGAATTAAAGTACAGTAGGCGTTAGAAGCAAGTCGACAGATATGGGAAAAAATGGTTTATATCATACAGCACATACTTCAAAACTTTATTTACATGATCTATATGCTGTTTAAATTTTCTAATCATGTTTGTGATTAATGCTTAATCTCATAAACCCAGCCCAAAGAACAATCAGCGATGACACACTCAACAAGTATTCAGAACTCTGTTTGAAACTTATAGTTTGAACTGCCAAGAAGCAAGCCAACTATTTGGCTTCTGAGAAAAAGAGGAGGAGGAGGTGGCAAGCAGCAATGGAGGAAGAGGAGAGAAAAAAAAAGGGGTGAAGAGAACATAGCACCTGTTTGAGTCATAGCAACATAGAACTAGAATTTAGAAAATGTACCCTGTCAGATTTGCGAGCTGTTGCATCAGATTAGGAATATAACATTTTCTAAATGTGTGACTGTGTGTGTGTGGGTGTGTGTGTTTGTGCGTGTGTGTGTGTGGGTGTGAGAAAGTAAATTTTTAAAGTCTCACGTACCGATAAAAAAAAGGGGGGGGAGGGGGGCTTTCCATGTGGAATTTGTCACATGACAGGAAGAAGACCAAGTCCAACACCTGGGCCATTATTAAACTGAGATTTATTACACTCAATATTTTTGTAAATATTTAAAAACACAAAAGTTAAGTGCAGCACTAGTTTTGGCAAGTTACAAAATTAAGCTTTGCCAGCAATCGTTGTGTATAAACTTGCAACAGCTGGTTACAACACCCTTCAGCATAGTGCACGATATTTCTGTTGCTTTAGTTGTTCAGCATGGTCTTCAGTCAGTCCTGCCTCTGCAATCCAATTTGCAACCCATTTCCATACCAACTCCTCATTTTTATCCTATGTCTGACTTATTTCCAGTCACTGCCATTGATGCCTGCTTTACTTCTACACATAGACAGCATAAAAGGCTAATAAAGTCTATTTAGGAAGACTCAAGCTGAGTGTTTTTGTCATTGATCTACCTGTGAAAATGCATGCTTATTGGCTACATTTCACTGACAAGTCGCTAAGTGGATAACCTTTACAAAATTACCTTCATCTTTTAAATATGACTTAAAGCTAGTGATTAAAAACCACAAGAAAAAGTTATAGATTACAGAAATCCCATCACTTTTATGCTGGTTTCACTTTTCAGGTCACCAAATGAGGAGGCTGAAATCCCATTTATAAATGGGCGTCTCTGATTAGAGTTGTCCTGGCGGAAGTGGTATAAAAAAATAATACTTGTGTGCTTTTACACTCAGACAAACTCAGACAGACTTAAGCTGAACAACAGATCTTTTGCACAGCAGCCACTTGACATCAAACAGTAGGTAAGCACAATTTCTAATCTCGTGAACTTGGGCTCTTTGACTAAACAGAACAGAACCAACGCTAAAAACATTACTTTTAAATTATTTTGTTGATACTTTAATTATAACCTCTCATGTGCACCATAATGTTTCTCTGCATGCAAGTTAGACTTTACAATATGTGAGACAAATTTCTGACCAGACGGATAGATGAAAGATGGATGTTGACACCTTTCCAGATCACATTCATGCAGATGAATCAAACTGTCTGCCCTAATCCACTGTGTATTCATCAAATACTATGCAATCTTTCAAAATCTAGTACAGTGATTAAACACTGCAAAGCTTTTAAATTCAATGTAATAGCTTGGGAAGTGCCAATAAAGCCTCCAGTAATCTATATCCTATTTGTGATTTGCTTTTCATTTAAATTCAAATGGGCTCAAAGTGGTTTATTTTGATGTTCAGAGCTAAAATGAATTTGACAAACATAAGTAAATGCAAACCCTGAAAGTAATTTCTACTGGAAGTATAAAAAAAAATTCTCTTCAGTGTAATTGGAAGTGGTGTCATGTGGCCTTAGGGTGTGAAAGAGATCATTAGGGAAGATAGAAAAGACAAGCGCAAAGACTGCGTCCAAAATAGCTGTCAAGTCTGGTGTGAGCTACAACAAGGATGCAAAAATCAAAAGCATGTGACATCGTGGTCTGTATAAAGCATTTACAATTTCCAGTTTCAAAGGACCTTTAGTAAAAACTCAAAGTCTGGCTGTTCCTTATTTCACACGGTCATGAAAAAGCACAATGGCTAAAATCCTATAACTGGAAATCAAACCACTACACAAAGATCAGATGTGAGATTTCTTTTACAACATTGTTAGTTTTTGTGTAATGCAGGGCAATCATAGTTTGGAGACCGGCAACTTCCAGAAAAAAATGCATATTCTCCAAACGGTCAGTGATGTGAGATCAGATGCAAAGAGGGTGCTGCACCAAAAACCTCCTCGATCGCTTTGGTCAACTACCAGATTGATGCAGTTGCTCTTAGTCTGCATGGAAGAAACTGACTTGTCTGCAAAAAAACCCCCCCAAAAACATGTGACTGCGAAGAACATTTAATTTCACAGTAAAAGTTTTGCCGCACATTTCAAAAGACACGACTTTTACTTTGAAAGCAAATTTTCTGTTTTCGATTTGCGTCACATTTTTCACAGTTTTGTTATCGCTTGGTAATGATTTGCAAACTGGTGACCACGGCAACCTGCTGGCAACCAAAGAAAGCCCAAGGATTTTTTCTCTTTGTGAGTAATTTCACACTAGCAATTGCTAGCAACCACTTGCTTACTGGTCACAGAATACACACTTTTCCCTAGAGATTGGTGGTTACCAGGGGGTCATTAACTGGTCTCTAGGCCTGCGAGAATGGGGCTTTAGCATTCAATTTCACAGCAAATGTGAACCAAAGCACCAGCAAAACGGCTGGAGAATACACATTTATGGTCACTGATGGGTCTCTAGGCCTGTGAGGCCTTAATTGGATTTGTATTGATTTTTTATTTATTTCTCTAATGATATGCAAATAGAATCCCACAGAGAACTCCCCGCTAGAGTTTCTTCACATACTGAGAAAAGAGCAAGACGTTCATTTCATCCTAAGACATTACACAATAGCAATTCCTGTCTATTTGTACAACAACACTGTCTTGCTTTGTGGATACACCAAAGTCTGACAACAAGCTCAGACACTGTAAAGTCCCCTGATACTGTATACCAACACTGTCCTAGAAATACGAATCTCTTGAGCTCTGCCTGTCATCAAACATGCAGGCACAGCTCGGCTGATGACAGTAAGTTCCACCAGTGCACAAGCAGTTCCCAGCAAGAAACAGAAAAACACTTCATCTATTTTTACAAGCCTGTCATGAAATGTGGAATATATTGGTATTGTGCAAACAAAAAAAAGGGGGTATGGATTTGCATCCAACTCTGTTGGAATATTTATAACATTACTACAGAAGAGCATCAATCAAAACTGCCTTCATGAACTGAAGTGACCCTAATAAGGACCACACATGTGCATTGTCACTGGCATGCCAGCTGCTGCCAAAGTTAACTTATTGGCTTGCACAAAGCACCAACAGAATCTGTAGATTCTCTCCGTTTGAGGCACAAAGACTCTTTGGGGAAAACGTGTGACATGTTTTAGATTCTTCACAAATTGTTGTCCACAAGAATGTCCCCCACAGACTGGAAAATGAAGGCAAATAGAAAGAAAAAGGGTTCAGAAACAGACTGGCAGAGAGACAGCCACTCCCTGCATTTCGCTCATATTTGATGACCGTTAAGTGACCGGAGAGATTTTGGCTGCAGCCAAGAACTGTGTTTGACAAATGACTCAACACTTGAAGACAAAGTCCTCAGACACACTCAGACCAGCAATAAATCATGCGCAATATTCCTTTTTCAGCCACAAACATGCCAGAGCTTTAGAAGAGATTAATATGGTTGGGGGGGGGGGGGGGAAACTTTAA
>VVHJ01022774.1:83681-95785 GCA_015107715.1 Tylochromis polylepis
TTTACAAAGACTCCACGGTGCACACTTGCAAAAGTAAGCACCAGATTATTTGACAGGTTAAAAGCAAACATGACAGTTATAAGAATGTTTGAGGTCTCTCGTATTTTCCACGGTGCTATAGAAGCAGTTTCTTTTTTATCAGTTGCGTAAGTACACACTAGCGGTGAGGTGTGCAACAGGGAAGTAGAGAAGAAAAGAGAGATAAACACCTGGTAGGGAACCAGCAACCTCCCTCCGAGCAAGGCAGGCAGGTACCACTTCAATAGAGTTTTTGAAAAGCAGAGGAAAAAATGCTGCTGCTGCTGTGCTCAGGAGCTAGATTAAAGGCAGAAATGCGCTTTTTCAACTTGGCTTTGACAAGAAGATTGCAGACTACAGTTAATTTATCATTCTTTGTCCTCTTCTCATTTTAGGAGCTGAGAAGTACTGGCTGAGGAGCGGTAGGTATTCGGATCGTACACCGGCGCACTGGAGGTTTGTGTGGAACTGAAGACAGTGACGGTTGTTTTTCTATGCACCGTCCTGCAGTGTGCATCCACAAAAAGCACTGAATTGTTCTTATATGAAAACTCCCGAGCACAGCAGCGTCTCTCTTAAAAACATCTGCTTTGCAGGCGCAACAAGTGCAAATATCTTCACGTACAGTAAAAGAAAAAACACACACAAACACACTCAACACACTTCAAAGCCGTTGCTGGAATTTAGACTTTAACGAGCCAGAGGGGAGAAATGGAGGAAACACAAGGTGTATAAATGCTCCAGCCCACACCAGACCTCTGAAAACCCTGGGAGATCGCAGTGGGGGGGGGTACTCCTACAATGTTTAAAAAACCCAGCCACATTCATCCCAAACTGGCAGCCTTAGCTCACTAAAGAGCTGTCAGCCAGCCTTCCCACAATGCACTGCAGACAGGAGGCACTGGGGAAAGCTAGAAAGTTCATGAGTGTCTGTCTAACAGGAGGTCTTGCCAGGCAGCAGACACAACAGCACCACTGACCTAAAACACATGAGAGACAAAGAGAAAAGCTCCAACACAGAATGATGACAAACAACATCAAATGTGTGCAGCAGGCTTTGGCAAATCCGCTTGGCAAGCAGTACATGCAAGCAGGTTGATGAGCTGGAGGGACAAGCAAACATAATTATAGTTACAAATTTCTATGACATATGGAGGGTAAAGAACTGAAGATATATATAAGAATAAGCTGCAGAGGGTGAAAGAGAGTTAAAGAAATGTTTTCTTTTTAATAGGACTCTGGGTATCTCTTTATTTCAAACTAGATTTATACTCGACCCCGTTCGCTTGCACCACCCAGCAGAATACTCTACATGAGGCAAGATAGTGAATATGTTGAATATGATAATATGATTTTTCTGTATTATAATCACTGGAAAACTGGAGAATTTTGGTAGAAAAGTTATTGTCTGTCCTAATCCTATGATCTAGAAGAAAAGAAAAACATTTGAGACATCTAAGTCTTAAAATGCTTTTCTGTCCATGAAAGCGGGGTATCAAAAAGAATCCTTACGGCTCACATACCTCTATACCTAATTTAGTTGTTTTGAATGGACTCTGACATATAAAATCATCTCTATTCATGATTTGAACTGGCAAAAATGAATCCCGTCATTTGGTTTTGTTTCATTTAGTTTCTTTTTCTATGAGAAAGCACTGAATGGTCTGTGAGTTACTGTCTCAAGAATTCGGGACGTGGGAACACAAAATGTCAAATTTAACATTAAAAGGAGATGACTGATAATGCCCACTCAGGTGGTGAATGATAACGCCCTGTGGCTTCACTCTGTGGGTGACGGCACGAGGTCTCTAAATAACTGTGTTAAACTTTTGTTCACCCTCTAGAGTAACTCGTCCGCCAGTCTAATCAAGAACAAACAAAAAATGACACACAAACACACTGAACAACTGATTCATTTTCACATTTGGCGCTGAAGAAAATATCACCTTGAACTACAGGAAATAGATATAAATCATAATTTCCACCTGTTTTCTAAAATATCACCAAAAAAAAGGAACCGATTTCCCGAGAATATAAGCGCCAGATTTCAGGAAACACACAGAATTCAACACCAGGAAAATGTGCAACGTGTGAGAAGGAAGCATCACTGTAGGAAACAAATTCTCTTTCCACATCCTCATGCAGACTAGAGCCCAGAACAGAGCCCAGCTGAGCTCAGCCAATGCTGATATCAATTTTTGAGAGAATAAAAGAAATCCCATTATTATAACATCTGGGTCTGACTACCAATTCTTCAAAAGCCATCCTTAGAAAATAAGTGACAGACATACAAAGCTACACAGCTATACAAGCTCGCTCAACTTAATCAGGGCCGTGTCTGATGTTGGGGGATAAAGACGTAGTGATGACAAGTGGGGAACCAGACATAGACACAGGAAAAGGCCTGCGAATATGGAGATATATACATATAAACAATACTTAATTTTTTTACATCACCACCTAATTTAAGGTTCATGCCACCACTGCCTTAAAATAGCAGTGTGGTTAAACACCAAAACCGATTTTCATACTCTGTATAGTGGTTAATCCACCAGTATGTACAAGATCATCAATCAAAATTATATTTTTATTGCAAAAATAAATGCGAGAAAAAAATGTAAAACCCATTATTACCAAATTCAAATTATTTTATTTGTGTTCCAGCTCAAATTTTGGTATAAAAACAAGAAATAACAATATAATTGTTTTTGTTTTAAACACTCAAGCTCTCGCTGTAGAGGTTTTGCAGACGTGTGACCACTCACCACATGACATTAATTTGTCGGCCATTTAGGACGTGCAACAATCCTGACACGCCAAGTGAGTAAAAAAACCTTCTAAACATTATGTAAATGAGATAGACTATGGCAGCTATGAGTATTAGCGTATATACTCTCTCAGAGGAAGTAAAACACTTTCATGGCAAGCATCTTGCTCGTTATGTGGAGAAATTGGGCGGGGGGGGGCTGATGATGGATGTTTACTTACTCCCTCTGAGTGAGTTTACTGGTGCTCTGAAGCGCAACCCTGGCACTCCCCCTGACTTCACAGCAAACGATTTACATCATTATGTTATCAACAACCCCTCAAATTATACTGGACGAGATCTGAAGCCCTACAAAAGTTTGGATGCTTTTCATTATTTTGTGTGAAGATGGGTAACAAACCTCAGTCACTGGACTCTGCCTGGAACGGCAGTCACTGGATCGAGGAGACCACGGTCACCGGTCACCGCTCAGGCATTTACCTGATTTTTATTGCATTTTGATATTGATGCGTCTCTGTGCATTATCCCTTAAACTGTCGACAAGTCAACGTAGCTCATTTGTGATTGAGAGTTTTGGGATGCTAGTCTAATCTTAGCTCGAGAAAATGAATATATTAAAGTAAGCGTGTTAAATGGGCAAATATTTTTTGAAACAGACTCTGGTAAATTTTAAAATTCAAATAACTTATAACTGACCCTACTATTTATCTGATACTGCTGTATCAAAGAAATGGTCTTTTTTGCCTTCTTCCCTCCAAATTAGCTGGAAAGCAATAAACAAAGATTCTCTTTTCTGTCTTTGCTGGTTGCGGCACCCAACAGTCAATGATAACTTCTATGTAAATGATGCATGAGTTATTGGACGTGATCACTACCGGCTGTCACATCCAATATGGCGGACAGCTCTTCAGCGATGTGCGCGTGATGTCACTTGCAAAACTTATAGCATTTCCTCCCCTTCTGAATGTTTTGTGAACACAGAAAGATTCATCAGTTTTTCCTTTTATGAATCTTTGCCCTCAAACATTTTATAGACACCTGTTTCCTTGACAGCTTAATTAATTATACTGACATCAAATCTGACGTCTCAAGAGATTTAGTTTCGAGAGCGCTCTAGATAAGACAAAATCTCTGATAAGTATCCCCCGCTTACAGCGTGTAAAACGCATTTGCTCAAAAAATATAAACCTTAAAATGATTCTTTAAGCAGCACCAAAGCTTCATTATCATCCAATCACACCATAGCAAAAAGCGAATTAGAGCGTTCACATTAGAGGCGGGACGTTATAGATGTGTGGTTACAAAGCAGAAGCAGGATTTTAAAGGCACATTCCTTAACTGCTAATAGGCTCAATTGAAGTAATTTAAAACACAGGTATGTCGACGCCTTGGAAACTCTCCCAGCAGCCCATTAATCCACCACCAGCAGGTTCACCAGTCAAATCGGAGGCGCACACACACACAACGCTTGAAACATGCACTGCCTTCTGAGGAATGCTAACTGCAACAAAGCAAGAAAACAACACTTATCACAGTTGGTGTTTATGTGCTTTTTTTTTCTCCTTTCCATCCCGTTCTGTCTCTCTGCCTTCATTCCTCGCTCTGTCTCCCTTTCATTGTGTCTCGGCCCCATTTATTACCCCCTTTTGTAGTACAGTATGCTCAATACATAAACAAATACAGCTGCTGCATTTCATCAAGCCTTTGATTAGTCTTGTCGACTGCACCACAGCCCACGAGAACACAAGAGAAATCGAGAAATATGCCACAAACTCCCCCAGGAGAATCATTTCTGGAAACTCGGTATTGTTTGTAAGGAGGTGGGTGTTGCCATTATGTGTTTCTGCTGCGTTTATGCTTTGTTTTTCTATTGAGATCATAAATTCTCCAGCCTGTAAATGGGAACAGTTTACAGTTATACAATAAAGGACTTATTATTGGACAGAATGAGAGAAGTATTTGTATCCAGCAGAGTGACTTTGCAAGTTGGACATTCAAAGCACGTTACTTTGTGTGTGTGTGTGTGTGTGTGTGTGTGTGTGTGTGTGTGTGTGTGTGTGTGTGTGTGTGTGAGAGAGAGACAGAGAGAGCGACAAATGCACTGCATATTCTACATGTTTACTATATATGATGTCTGTTTCTTGTCCCATTTAAACATTTCTGTAGTGTAGTGGCGACTGTGTCACAATGTGATTGTGACGGAGGAGATCAATGTCTCATCCCAGGGGCCTGGGATAGTGACTAACCATCTAATTAGAGGGAACAAGCAGGAGCCAAAGCTTTAAGTGAATAATTAGTGCTCTCAGAGTCTGAGAAGAACAATGCAGAGAAGAGATGAAAAATGACCACGATACCACATCACTGCCTCCCCTCACAAAACCAAATAGCCTGTGTCCTGAGGAGTTTTATGAGACTTGATATCAGAGCAGCTGGGAGATGAAGAGAGAAGCAGATGCTCTGTGACCACCTCAGATGTTAAATAAGCCCCTTTATTCATCATCTTACAATTTCAATAAAAATGACACACAAGTAGAACTTCAAACTTGTGACACTTTCACTCATTGGCAGTATTTCTAATCAGCGCAGGTAGAAAAAAAACCCGCATCAGGCAAAAACAATAAGTGCATCATTCTTGCATCATTTATTTTGTCCAATTGACATCAGCAACAGTTTTGCTGAAGCTGTGTAACCGCAGAGGACACTAAAACACAACAATGGAAAGATAGATGGAAAAAGCATTTTTCCAGACATCCTTTGAAACCTTATGAGAGTAGGTAATAAAAGACTAACAGCTACAAGCACTAGTAATGGTCCCTTTAAACACACAGCTTTTTTATTCTGAGGATGAAGCAAGAGGAAAAGACATGCAGTCATTAATCAAAGAGCCTCATTAAAGAGGGAGTTTAAATGTGATCCATAAAATTCGTGGGATATTTGTCCATTAGATAATTAAATACTGCATTTTGTCCGCGCAGCTGATATTTTAGTTTAAGGGTAACACAGAATGAGTGGAACTTTCAAATCTGAAAGAAAAACTCAAACGAATCCTCTGGGAGGCATAAATGTGCCACAGGAGAATGCGGTCTGCAGGCCTGCACTCATCAGGTGGATACCAAAAACTCATGTCATCTTGGACCATAAATACATTTAATTCATTGTGCTTCATGGAATTTAGCCAAAAATGTTTGCATTTTTCGTTGATTGGTTAAGAAGGCCCGAACTACGAATAGAGAAAAGTTGATCATGAATAGACAAAAACAGCCACATCCATCGAGCCCCAGAAGAAACTCTACTAATTAGGTTGTTATTTGTAATTTCAAGTGCAATATCTCAACAATTAATGGATGTACTGCCATGAAATTTGGTGCAAAAGTGCACTGCCCCCCCTTTGCATTTGCCAAATTAAATATTGCACAACCCAAATATTAGAGCAGTTTAACATCAGAATGTTAGTACAGGGTACTTTTACTTGGCTTACAGGGTGTCTTTATACAGACTCACAGAACTGCTGTAATGTGAGTTCTAGTCAGTTAACCCTACCTTTAAGAAAAGCATAAAAACCAATTGCCTTGAAAATGAAATATGGGATGGGTGTGTTGTACTAGCAAAGGGTTTTTTGTTTTTTTGTTTTTTTTGGTGCAGGAGACTTACATATCCTATAGTTTGAGTAATAAAGTAAAAACTGTACAGAGTACTTGATAAATTATGTTTTAAATGTACTCTTTTAGTATGACCCTTTTAAAAACACCAAATTAAGTGAGACACACTGTCTGCACACACTGCAGACTCATTTTGTCACTGTCACTACTATCCAGTATTAAAACTTAGCCTGACTATGACAAAGCATTTTGATCAAATTTAGCTGAAAATGGGCAAATCTGCAAAACACACACACTTACACACACAAAACAGGTAAATACACTAGGAGATCGAATGCCATTTGCCATACAATAGACACTAAAAAAATTAAATATATTATACCTGTGCAGCGCTGATCTACATTTGGCTGCGAGCCCTCATTCGTGAGCCCTAAAGTAACTGACCTGCTATTCATCTCCTCCTCGCTCCCAGGAGAAACACTAAACAATGGCCATCTACTCATTAGCAAACATTCTACACAGCCAGCTCACCTCGTGATCAATACATCTAATTCCCTAATGGTCCTGACTGATTTAACCCCAGACATGTTGAGAAAGGGAAGGAGCCAGAGACGGGAGCTGAGAGACGATGTTTACCTGATGTCCTCTGGTTTGTTTTTTTCTCGCTGCTCTCTAGATTCCATTTAAAAGTTTCCTCATAACACTGCATACAGGCATTCTCCCTGAGGGCAGGTGTGGGTGGAGGTGAGCTTTAAGGAGGTCAGAGGTCACAGTAAGCTAATAGTAGTGAGTTCAAAACTCCTCCGCCCACTTCGTCAGGTAAGGACAGGCCTAATGAAAGTGAAAGGGGCATGTCAACACCATAAAGAAGGGAAGCTGTAGTACTAAAAACATTTAAAAAGTCACTTCATTTCTTCCAGTTTGTGAATCGTGTAACCTAATATATGGCAGAAAGTTTTATTCCCAAGGCATGATCGCAAAGCAGTAAACATCTAATTCTAGTCACGGAGCACCTGCGAGACCACTATACATAAAACTGCCTTAAAAAGAAGGAGTTTGGCATGTTTCTATGAAAAATGTGCAATTAATTTGGCTGGGAGACAATAATCTTGGCAGGTAACTTTTTTTTTTTTTTTAATTTATACTCTCTGGGCACTTAAGTCAAAAATCTGAATTCAGACTTTAGTTGCATTTGGGTGCGCGTGCACACAAACACACGCGCGCACACTATTTCATCCTTAATAGAAGTCTCCATTTAACAAAATGAGTATCCTTTCTTTGAATATAATGATTTTAAGGGAAACCACATTATAAGGCTCTTTCGGATCATCTCTTATGTTCTTTCTTTGTGTTTTAACAACACAGAATGACTCATATTTTTAGTTTTCCATTATAAAATGTGTTTGTGTGTGTGTGGGGGGGGAAGAATCTCCAGGCTAAAACTCATCAGTACAGCATGACTGACCTTACCTCAACTTCAGCACTTATAATTTTTTACATACGGGAGCTTATTAAAGAAATAAGGAAAGGCCAAAATTAGCTCACTTCATTAAATGTTCTCTCTGAGACTCTAAATATCTCACTGGGTTTTGCACTGGTAATAGTACAGGGACAAGCACGTGCACACACACGCGCGTACACACACACACACACACACACAGTGTTGCCTGAACCTGCCTCAGGATTATAGCTGAAAAGCTGGCTGTGGTGAAAGCTGGTACAAGACCACCTAAGGGAAATATTCTGCCTCTAAAAACAATGACAGAGTGAGAAAAATACTGCAGTACCAAAACCTGAAGGCATCCTCGGTTCAGGCAACCACAGCAGCCACGAGGCTGGGCTGTGGTGCTTCAGTCTGGGCTTCCAAACCACATGTCCAACTTGTCTTGACCTCTTGCTTATTTTGATTCACACTTGTCCTCGTCTCAGACACTCATTCAACCATTTACTTGAGTTTTTCTGTCAATCATAACATACTAAATAAAAACTTTCTCCAACCCGTTCCCTTTTTCCCAGAGCTTAAATTTAAGGAACACCAGCATTGGATGGTGTCACATTAGGAGTAACTCTGACATGAAAATGAAAACATAAAACCTGCATTAGACACCTCTAGATGAGTCTTGTCTACAACGCCACTAGACCTGTTGTTAATTTGGAAAACATGAAGAAAACAGATGCAAGACAGTAAAAGCGAAACACAGTTGGGCATTTAGGCAAATTAGTGCATATATAATGAGAGAAATGAAAAATTCAAAAATGAATCCTTAATTTAAAACACATTTTATACTGTACGGACATTTTATTACAATATCTGTTACTTTGACTTTTTACCTTTTCACAGTAGATTCCTGTAAAAACACAGATTTACAGTACATAACTTTAAAGGCAATTTTATATAAAAATCTGAAGATCTTTACAGGATTCTGTTCGTAAACCAAGCAGAGCCTGATTTACAGAGCATTTTATTCCTAAAAAGTGGACAGTAGTGGACAGTAGGGAATGATGAAAAAGGAAAAACCTTTTTAAAAACCATCAGAATCAGAATCGGAACACTTTATTCATCTCTTAGAAAACTATGTGGTTTCAGTTGCTCCAAGACAGTAAGAACAGTAACTGATAAACTAAATTAAATAATACAATACATTACAAAGTTACAAAATATGACAAATATCTCTAATATATATATATATATATATATATATATATATTAGAGCTACATATAAAAATAGTTTGATTATAAATGTATACAAACAAAAACACCTGTGAACCCTGAACTATCCTGTATTTAGTAGAAGTATATAAACTGTCAAAGAAATCTGGTTGATGCCCTTAAGATTTTTTTTCTTATTTATCACAACCATACAAACCCAGTGGTTCCACATTTTTGTTATTAACTGACTCCAAATCATTAACTGGATGGATGTGGTATATTGCATCTTTCTATATAGTGGGGAAAAAATCATCTACACTACAAGGAAAGGGTTTCATTAAAGTTTACAGCTTGTATTTAAGCAGTGATGATGGACATTTATAGCAACTTAAAAAGCAAGTTAAGTTCAAGAAATACTTGTGTCAGACATTATAAACCTCTGACATGCAGAGCATTCAGTTTCCTCACAAAACATTGAACAAGCACAACGAGGACAAGCACACCTGATCGCATTCATTCAAGAGTGCGTCAGGGGTTTACTAAGGTGATCCACAACTTCATAGTGGCATTTATCATCATCATAAATCAGTCTAAATGAAGTCACTTATCTCAACACTTCATATTTACCTCAACATTCAGCAATAAAACCTGAACCAAACACATTACTGCTTTGTTTTAATGCTTTTTAAGGTGTGACTGGTTAGCCTTGCCAGACGAGTGTAGTGCCGCTCATACTGAGACTATTGCTGCATGTTGACTGGCAGCGTTAATCAGACATTGTTGAATGTCTGATTGTTGAATGTCTGAATGTCAATTGTTTGAACAGATAAAAGAATAACTTCCTGTAAGTGAACGTGCAATGTGCAAACACACTGACGGCTCTGCAACAAAATGATATCTTAAAGTATCACAGAGCTTTAGGGAATATTGGCATAAAGGGCATAAAGACAATGCCTCACATCCTAACACCGCCCAGCAGGTATTGTCAACCACAGTAACAATGTCTAAAATAAACAGAGACTGTACACCACACTCACATAGTCCATCATAACTTAAAATAAATGGGCAACATGGGCAAGCTTAGCGGGCGTTTATCAGCTCTCATTATTCCTAGGCTTGGTCATGGAAAAATGTGTTTTCAAACCTTTTCTATAGTGAAGTAAACCAAGGGGAAAACTCAAATGCTCCACATCTCCATACTACTGGAACACTGTGGCATAACAAGTTTTTCTTGGTTATATGCTGCTGAAAGACGAGCTTCCAATGTGCACATCAAAGCGACTTTATCTTGGCAAACGCTTGAGGACTTCACCCTGACAGTTTCACTCTGTCACTCAAATTCAGTCAGCGCATAGCATCAAGCAAATGCGTGTCAGCTTCAAGGAGCCACACCAAAAGAAAACGTCTCTGCAGTATGGAATGCTTTAGGGAAGGAACCATCACACTGTCAGTGGTCATGTAAACAAGTATTTCAGAACATCACAACAGAGACATACAGCAACAAAATCCTTTGTAAAAAAGTTAGGTCTATAATTTTAACCAGATTTTTATTTTGTTTTTGTTTTTTTGTCATCTTGTCAATCACTAATATGACTGCGTGTTTTAACAAGTGGGTAAAGCATATTTTCAAACTGAGCTAATGTTTGATGAATCTGCTGTCAATGCAAGTAACCGCAAACTCATTTTTCTTTTACCTCCCACTTACTGTCTCACTTTGAATTAATGGATTTAGCAGTTGGCTCCGTTTTACATTTAATAAACCTACTGGTTCGGTCACAGGTTTCCCTTCCGCCTCATTAGAAAATTACATCCTCCCAACAGACTGTATACAAAGGATGGATGTAGCTTTTAAGTCTGAAAAGGCAAAACAGTTTTGAAGTTCTTTAAAAATGCATTCTTTCTAATAGCCAGCAGTGACTCTTTCGGTTAAAAAAAAAAAAAATGACAAGTGTGTCTTCAGCAAACACTTTCCTAATGAATTTATGGTCTCTACTGATATTATTATTTAGGGCAGACCCGTCTTGTTATTGACGAGTCACGAGCACATGAGCAGGCAGGGTGGTTTCTCTGACACGTTCACCCCATGGTCAGTACACCAAAACAGCCACGATCAAAATGCTCAGCTTGAGGTGTCACAACAGGAATTTACTACATCAGCGTGGCTATGTCCATCTTTTATATATCCTTCCTCAGAAAATGGCTGCACAAGCTGTTATTATGATCTACAGTATGGCCTCTGCGTGAAAAATTGCATGTGACTTGGCACCCTGTAGAATGGAGTTTTTTTGCTTTGAGTTTAACATTATCAAAAGTGTGTGTATCAACCCAAACCACGACCCCAAAACCCATCACAGACAAATTTTGACCTCTAGTCTCTGGGCCAAAAAAATGGGTGTGTTGAGGCCTTCTGACGTGCACGTTATCACTTGGAAGTAAAAACAGTTGTGTATGTTGTTTCAGGAATACTTGTATGGGTTTAGGAAGACACGACAGATATGATCACTTAGATGGAGGACTTGAGTGGACTTGTTGCTTTATACAGCCCATTGCTAAAACATACAGTCCTCTCGGCACACTAAAAGCCTGGTTAAAATGCAGCAGCATTCAACTGACCTACAACGTTGAGAAAATTACATTTCACAATGAATGAAAGAGTCACATTACTCAAAAGAACTCTTAACATTCAGTGCAGTTTAATAATGAGATAATTTTGGGGGAAACTGAGATTTTAGTTATGTGAAAATGTTTAGAAATGCTGTCAGACGAGCAAGGCTAATGCTCGAAGCAAGTAGACTTCAATATATAATGACAGTGAGCATTTACCGATCTGGCAACGAGAAGGGGCTCTACCTTTAGGACATAACTTGCTGTGCAGCTGTCAATGTGTACAGACGTGCACTGACAGTGTGCCTTTTTGAAATGTTTAGACAATTCCACCACATGACGCTGCTATGAGGGATTACTAAGATCAACAAATGTACTGACCTAGGCTGTAATCCACACTGTCAGGCGATGTGTTCCTAGCCTCATGTGACCTGCCTGTCTGTGGATGCTCCATCAGGGTGTGTCA
>VVHJ01022784.1:1853-13783 GCA_015107715.1 Tylochromis polylepis
AAGAACGCCTCCCGATGGACCAGGTGATTCATTACATTTACGCCTAATTACGAAAATGTCCTCCATTAACACACAAGCTCCAGGTCTGCACAGTCCACGGATGGATGGATGGATGGATGAAGGCGGAGGAGATGAAACTGTTGGGGGAATTAAGGTTTGCCCTTTGGATTCGACAAAGGAGGCAATTTATAGTCGTGCTTTAGGATCCAGCTCATCTAACCTCTCTTCTCTGACACAGCCCAGAAATCTAATCCTAACATATTTACACACAGTCTGGAAATTTATGGACCGTGAGATGTTTGGTCTCTGTACCGCCACAAGCGAGACTCTGCTTCAACCCCAGGGGGGCAAAAACAAATATGACATTGACTGCTAAAGCCAATTCACTCCAAAGACCTTTCTTGGAAAAGGGTGGACCTCTCTTCATAAATGAAGTAGATAATAAGTGTGCTCCAGCCTCGGTGCAGCACCTACTGCAACTGTGGCAATTACATTTGTGTAAACAAGTGCAAAGGAGCTCCCAGTGCAAGTGCATCCCTAACTTAATGTCCACCCCTTCAGGTCAGGGTTAATGTTTTAGCCACATGCTAAACAAAGGAACACTAGGCCAACCAACACTACTGAGGCCAGCGTGGTGATAAAAATATGATCATAATCAGCACGAACATGGGATCCTTTCTACGGCAAACCATTCATCAGCCAATGAGGCCAGACCAGCTCTGGAACTAAAACTAAGATCGGCCTTTAAATGAACCGCATGAGGAAAATATTACAGCGTGATGCACAGCTTCCAGTGCGCCCGTGTTTTTCTGTGGACGACAGAAGGTCTTGTTTTTGGGGAACGCTCCACAAAGTATTAAAAATGAACACTTTTTGTATGATTCATGTTCCTGAAATCAGGGACTATATGGTAATTTCCAAGTGAATTTTGTGTTCATCGCCTTGAATCGAGGCTGAGAGCCGACACTCAGAGCTGGCTGAAGGCTCCCACATCTAGGTGCAGGTTTGGATGCGTACTGTTGACAGAGAAGCTCCTGTGATACTTCATCATCTGAAACTTTATCATAATGACCGGACTCGTCTTGAATCTGTACCTGGTAGATGAACATTTTGCTGGTTAAAACAGAGACTGGATAGTCGAGCAGAACAGAAACAATAGACAAGACTCGGGTCAGATACAAAACAAGGACGGTTAAAGGGAGAGGAAATATGAAAAAGTAAAAGGGAATGAAATAATGTTGAAAAGAAGAACGCTCAGAAAGGAGCCGGGGCAGTGGAGGAGAGAGAAGATGCTAAAAGAGAGCAGAAGGACCTCTTAGCTCGCTCATCCATCATGCTTTCATCTCTGGATTGAAGCGTTTATATCGCCGCCTCAGCTGATGTGATTAATCGAGCAGATTAGCAGGAAGCTGAAAGCGAGCTGCATCGGGCCTGCCATCCTCCACGTCTCCGCTGCTAACATTACCCTTGGATACTTGTTTTAGAGACCTGCATTTACATGAAACAGGATTCAGAGAGGTGTCAGCCCCAACTAACGCCAGCATCAGTCTCTGCTGAAAGAGGCTGGAGGAGGAATTTCTTGGCTTGCGTTTCGCTTTATGATTTCCCCCCAGAAGCAATTCCAGCCAAGCACCGGGGAAGGAAATATATTATACATTTGCCTCGGCTGATCCATTTTCTGGCGGATCCATCTCAAACCGCCCTTCACCTCCCCTCCCCGTCTCCCTTCTGCCTCTCGCCTTGATTAAGGCCATTTGAGGCTTTTTAGGACGTTTCAGCATCAATACGTCAGTGCTGAGTGGATTCTGGGGTGCAGACAGGAATATCTAAGTAATGTGAACTTTTCCATTTATATCTATAGCATTTTGTGCCTTTAATTCACCCCAACTTAGTTTGTTATAAGCAGTAGGTTGAGACTGATATCCAGCTATGACAGAGTACACTTCACACCCGGAAATATGTCCGGGACCCATCTCCTGTCTGGCCACTCGTGATTGGATTCTGCATGGCAGCGTAGATTTGATTTTTTCTGTGAAATAACTGCGCTCGGGCACGGGAACATATTTGTCATCCTGAGAAGGTTAGTGAGGCTGTTTGTCGGAGATGCTGCTGTGCACCACTTTTACAGCTCTGTGTGGTAGAAGGAAGCACGAATGACTCACATGTGGTAGAATGTGAGTCCGTTACGTCAGCGCACACAGCTGCGAGGCTGCTTTGGCACTTTGTTAATTTTCCAAAATATTTTTCCTGATCTCGTTTCATTTGTGGCCCGAGTTATCCGGGCTCAGTGCATCCTCTGCATGTCTGTAGAGCATTCAAACATGAGCTCAAACTCAGTGTCAAACCTGGAAGTCCTGTAACGTGACACACTGCAACAGTTGCGAGCTCATTTGATTTTCTCCGACTGAAAGGTCAGACCGTCGACACGCAGGTAAATTAGCTCTGGACTTGATCTGGCTGTTCTCGATTCTCGAAACTATTTTGGTGCTTATTTGGACTTTTCCTGCCCTCTCCCACGTTTCCTTGCCTTTGTCTTGTTTCCACTTCCTGATTTATTGTTTCATGTTGTCGTCTTCCCTCCTGCTTGTTTCCGCCTGTGTCTGCCTGCCCTCATCAGTCTCACCTGTGTCTGCTTTGCTCTGTGTGCAGGTACACTCCCACTTTTCCCTCTGTCAGATCTGTTTGCCCTCCATTTTCCACCTCTTGTTCCTCATTTTCATTCCTGTTTGGCTTTACTCACTGAAGAGCTGCTATTCTCTTATTTCTGATGCTAGGTTAGACGGAGGGATTGCTGTGACTCACGTTTGGGCCAGACATCAAACCTACGAGGTGTGATCAGGTGTGGGCGTACTGCAACTGGTTGCTGTTTTAAATGATTGTGACCGCTGGATGGATCTCCTGCAACATGACTAAACAGCAGCTCTTTAACTTGAATCTGAGGAAGGTCAAGTCGTGCGAGCTGCCTCTGAGTAGAGTGCATGGCAGTTCACAGTGGCACTCATCTCGGGGAATATCTTTCGGGGAAGCCACGGCACCTTTTCGTTCAATCTGAGGTTTGCATCTTAGTGTCAGTTAGTGTTCATGTTGGTGTTAATTTAGCTTTTAATGCAGGTGAGGACAGTTTCTAAAGCTGAAGGTTGACCGTCCACAGAAACGTAAAAACCTCTTCTGTGTTATTTTAAGCTTGAGACATCGCGATGGTCCATGAGCGCACACATTCATTGTCATCTACAGACGCGGTTCTTATCTGTGTGATTGGCTGATTTCCTTTTTATTACATGTTTAATGAGGATTACATGTCCTTGTCCTGGTTTCATTCCTCTTACAGGCTGGGTTTTTTGGTAGAAACCAGCTCAGGAGATGGTACAGCGTACGGGATGACCTCTTGGCCAAGAGGTCATCCTTTTATTCTTGAGAAAACATGAAGAGCCTCATGCAAATTCATGTCTGACTAATCCCGAGGTTTTCAACAGTACAATAAGGGCGAGAGGTCAACACATTTCCCTGTCCAGCAGATAAATATGGATATTAAAATTAAAATTTGCATGGTGTTGTAGTGCGATCAATACAAATCTGTACTTGTACTCAGCAGCTTGATGAACACAGCGTCTATAAGCACTTTCTAAGTTAATCACTACTTTGCCTGATTTTCCTGATTGGGACTCGGGGAGAGTGCCGAACGCCACTCGACAGCCGACCCGTCAATCCAGAGGTTCAGCCGTCACGTATCGCTCATCGCTCTCACCGCGCTCCTTTAGGCCTCCTAATCCCTGAGCTCTCTTATCTGCCTTTGTTCTCGGAGCTGGAGAACAGCCTGTGAGATCGAGGCATTTAGAGAAACCAGCATGTAGAGCCCCCCCCCCAAAATGCCTAATCATGGCTAACGAGCCGATTACAGCCGATCAATCAGGATGTCAGTTTCCCTAATAAGGCGCTGTCATTATAAAACAGTGGGACATTGGCTGCAGGGGGGGAGGTCATGTCCCCCAGGCCTTTTCTCCAAATGTACATCTCTCATCCCAGAAGGCCGAGGGAGCCGAAAACAGAGCAAGCTGCAGGGGAGGAAGCATCATCTCCTTCTTTCCTTGTGTTTTTAAGGTGAGCGAGAAGCGGGAGAGGACCGTCGTGTGCTTTAGTCGCTCGCTGCCTCGACGTGCTCGAGTGTTTGTGTTACTCTGACTGTGGATGTAACGCAGGGCAGTCACTTTTAATGCATCTGACACGAGCCACTGCACTCCATGGCGGATAATTCACAAATAATTTTTTAACAAAGGCCTCTCTTCATCTTAATGCTAATTAGAATTTGGTGCTGTGAACTTGTAAGGGAAGGCACTGAAGACGGTCCTGATTGAAACGGAGGCGAGAGGCAGTAATGTTCGACTTCCCTTTGATTTCTAAAGAGGCTCTCGTTTTCAGTCTGGAGAGCTTGTCTGTGTTAAACAAGCGAGCTGCTGCCAGGCGGGCCTATCCTTCAAGGATGAGTGGCGCTATTGATCTGATCCCCGTGCAGTAGCTATGCTCGCCCAGCAGGGGGGGATGTTTCTCTGCGTGGATGTTGGCAGCAGCGTTTGCTCTCACAGGGCTGCGGTATCTGTCTATTTGATGCCCTCTCGCTCTGTCTTTCTAATTAGATGTCCTTCTGAAGCAGGTACCCTGAGTCCAATAGCTTCTGCTCTTTCTGTCTCATTCTTCCCGAACTATCAGTGTCACTAACGAATCAATAAAACATCAGAGTAGAAACCACAGAAATCAGCACAACTGGGACTCCTCCAACTGCTGCTGCTGCGGCTACCTGCGCCACAAACAAAGCTCCGTCCGACGCTGAAATACGAGCCGAGGCGGAGAGCAGGGCGACGGCAGGCTGCGGCTTTCACTTGGATTTGCATACCTGCTGATTTCAGACAAAGATTCCCAATCCCCGGAAAATCTCAAGTACTGCTTCAAGAAATCAAGGAACAAGTTGGCTGTCCTTTCACTCTCACTCTTATATATGTGCACTTGATGCTTCAGCGCACTTTTAAAGCATGCATCTGAATAGTTGCATAAAAGCCACAAAGTCCTCGAGGACACTGTTCACTCCGATTGCAGAGCCTTCCAACTGTACTCAGCTGCAGCTCATAGCGCTTCATCTCTGCTGCAGCCAGAATGGCAGGATACAAACCGCTCTGGGGAATAATTACTCTAATCCATTACACTGTACCGTCCTACGACAATTACCACACTCAGAGGAAGGCGTGTGCTCACCATTGTAATTACCTTAAAACACAGCTAATGTATATCAGGGCTAAAGCCAGCACAGATGGTTCTTCTCTTTCAGGAAGGAATCGGACTCCCTCAAGAAGCGTCTTTAACCAGTACCACAGAGCCTCACGTGTCCCAGTACGAAGGTTTATATGTGCGGCCAACGTCTGAATCCTGCTTGTTCTCGCTCTGGACCGGCCCGAGTGTCACGGCACTGACTGAGCACACGTACGAGTGCGCCGAGTGCATCAGTAAGACTGGGGCGTCAGGTATGTACCTCTGTGTGCGTGCCAGCTGGCCGTTGATTGTAAAGTTGTTACCATGACCTTATAAACTGCTGCTGTCAGGGATTGGAAGTGATGCGCTAATTTTCATGCTAACGCAGCAATATGCTCTGAACATCTGCATGAATAAACTTGGAGAAAAATGGTTCTAGACTAGCATCACGTGACACTGAGGGCACCTGTTTGGCAGTGACACCTCAAAGTTTAACCAAACAAAGAAGCCAAAACCTGCAGCTCCTCTAACGACCAGCAGGGGCAGCAGTGAGTCAGCCCGTGACGTACAGCCTGATGCAGAAACGGGTCTGGTCTCTGTAGATAATTTCAACCTTTGTGATAACTGTAGAGGAAACATGGGTGAAACCGATGCTTGTGATGTCGGCGTCGTTAGAAGGATTTTTAAACCAATCGGTTTACATTTTATTTTGCTTAGTGATCTTTCATTTGTACATTAATTAGCACTTACAGAGTCTTTTCCAGCAGCTCTGGATTATCATGGAAATTAATCTCTGTGGAAAATAAAAGTTTATGATACCTACACGTTTGTTTGACAAGATAATCTCATTCATGCAACTTTTTTTGAAGCATAAATGTGATCACAAGCTGCACTGCAACAACAACAACAATACTAAGAGCCTGTGTTTGGTGTGAGAAGGCTGATTATCTTACCACAGTTTTGTGTTCTCCTGTAGCTGGTTGGCAAACGCCTTCCCTGGAACATGCCACACTTTCAGAATTTTTAAGTGGGGCAGCACCTGGTGGGAGGCAGTCTGTCTCCAAACAATCTCAGTCCGACACAGAGAGACGAGGTCCCGGCTGATTAGTGGAACTCATCTGATGCATCAGTTTTGCTAAGGGGGACTCGACTGGTCGTATTCTAGTTTTTCCAGGTCAGCTGGATGGCCGTTCTGCAGTAACTAGTCTATTGTCACTATTGTGGAGGAACTTCTGTTTCTGTCTGTGAGGTTCTGAATGTGGTTCATTTCTATTTAACAGAAATTCAGCAGATTTGTGATTTCTGTTGATTTATCACAGGTGATCGCTGAGTTTTGACGGATAAACTGACAGCAGACTGACTCCAGCTTATTACAGTCGCCATTTGGATTCGCCAAAGTTACTCTGAAGATGTTAACTGACTGCGTGTGGTTGCAGACCTGGTTGCAGACCTGGTTGCTGTCCTCAAAACGACCATTTCACAGGTAAGTTCATCGCACACGGTCACAATCATTTAGGCTGTGCTGCAGACTCCAGCCATTGTTTTCCCTAAAGCCTTAGCATAACAGGCTTATCTGTCTAATGCAGCTAGGAAGCATTAGCTAATTACTTGACACTTCACCCTTTAATCCAGCTGTAGTCACGTCCTGAGATGTCGACAGCCTGAGGCGTATATGATCATCAGTGATGACCTGAAGCTATCATTCATTTAATTTCATTCATTCAGTTTTATTTATAGCCACATCACAGTTGCCTCAAGGTGCTTCATACTGTAAGGTGAAGACTCTACAATAATATAACTATCGAATCACATCACAAAATCCGGGACAGCAAATGCAGTAAATATAGGAGGGTAGGGTTTAACTGTGCTAATGACTGGGCTTCTAAAACACCAGGTTATAATCATGGATAGATCGCGGTTATTTTTACATCTCAGCTGGAATTTCGATTTGACCGAGCAGTCCTCTGTTAGTGCGGTTTATGTGTACTGGAGCGCAGCGGTGACAGTTTCCTCTGCAGCGAGCTTAAACCTGACTGATAGCCCTCTCAGAGCCGTAATGGAGGGCTGTGGATCACATTAGACTCACATTAGAAGCACTGGCCAGAGAGGTTAATTAAGAACGAGTGACGCCCAAGGACTGCATGCCTCTCACTCGCTGTGTGCCGACGGGGTTTCGCCATCATCAGATTTCCTTCACAGTGGTTGGAATTAATGGTGATGATCTTATTGAGGGTGCTCATACATTTATTAAGGGATCATTTTATTCCATTTTTATTGTGCCTGAAATAAAGTAGAAAGACCCAAGGAGCTGAATTTTAAGTTGTTTTATACTTTTGAAGAATTCCTCCATTTCCACCAAATTATGCAGACCTCTCGGCAAACTCCTTCAAATGCAAATACCTCGAATTGATCTCTGTTTTCTCCGCATCCTTAGAAGTCCTTGTAGTCTCTTGCTGTTAGGGTTTTGTGGTGAGATGAGTTGTGCACAGGTGGTGGAGAGTAAGTAGATTTACATAAGTGCACTCCTGACATACTTGACTTAGGTAAACACCTTTTATTTCAGACAGGGTTCGTATGTCGGGTTACAGCTGCTGGGTCGGTCCGACTCCACACGACAAGAGGCCAACAAGACGAGATCAGGATCCGGCAGGAGCTGACCTCCAGGATGGAGTTTAAAACGATAAAGATGGTGGGCATCCAGAAAATATCGACCAGTGGTATCCCGGATCACTGTACCCTCAAAATGAGTCGAGTGACCCCGGGCTTGTTTTCTGTAAAGCTCGCCAACATTTAATAAGCCGTTTGTCACTAAAGCTCTGAGTTGTGACCCATCTGTGACTCAAATGAGCGTAGCACTGACTGATTTATTCAGATATTTATTGTCCCTGCATACTTTTCATATAATATATCTACAATTAATCAGGCACCTCTCTGAAGGAGATCATTCGTTTTTCTTTTCGCTCTAGAATAATTCGTGTGTGAAAATTCTTTCAGAAAGTTTTTTTGAAAAATATCTAAGATCTGGGTTAAAGGTGAGCACAGAGAAGCGTTTCACCTCTGCACGTACATCTCCAAAAATGAAACTTTTAAACCTTTTAAATCTGAACTCCAGCAGAGAGTGTGAACTCGTCAAATGATGTGTTTAAAAAAATATTACACGTTTGCAAACTGAATTAAAACAGGCCGATTTACTGTAGTTTATGATATTAGTGATGCCAAAATAGTTCAAAATAACAGCCTAGTTATGTTTTTAATATAAAAATAGTTGTAATTTTGATATCTTCCAGTCTCCTGTTCCCACCTGAATCTTATCCTCTGCAGTGAACTTTAGTTTGCTCACTGAATTTTTATCCTTTTTTTTAAATCTTTGGCTGCGGTGTGAAAATGCAGAAAATGCAGCCACCCACTTTCAAAGTAGGCCGACACATGCTGACATATCTTTTCCCTCCTCTTTATGATTCTTCCTTTTTGTTGGTGATGAATGTGACAAACACTGTTTTCTATAAGAAACGAAAGCACGAAACTCTGTGCTGCAGAGACGTCAGCCGTTAAACGGCGTTAGAGGGTTTCTGTTGACTGGACGGTCACCTCAGACGACCTCAACAAAAACCCGACTACACAACACGACACAAAAACTGAAACACAAATGACGTTATATAAGAACACCGGAACCTGAATTCGCCTATTTTGTAATACGAGCTTAAAATAGATATTAAGGATTCCTCCAAAACAAACAGCCAGATGTAAAGGCGGGGAGACCGACAGACGCGCCGCCGTGCACGAGGCTCAAATTGCATAACGATGGCCTACATTCACCCCGCTTCCATCGCTTGGCCACAAACAGAAATGTGAGACTGAAGAAACCTATGTGAAAGGTTTGGTGTAGCAGATGTGGGTCAGTCCTGAGCCCGCCGTCCTCTTTCATTCTCTCTCTCTGGACTCGGGGGCTGAGAGAGGGGCGAGCGTCTGATTCCCTCGAAAGTGCAGCGGCAGCCGGACTGCTAATCTACCTCTTCACCTCCCATCGCCGCTCAGGGGGATTGGGGATTACCACAATGGGATTTAAGATTTCTATATTTTGGATTATTTTTATATATTATTTCCCACAGACCGGCCTCACGTCCCTCTCTCTCCCTCACGGTGCTTTTGTGGACTCCGTTAGCGGGGTTCGTTTGGGAATACCGCTGTTTGCTCATGGCTCGGACATTGTTATATACGTATACTGAGAGAACAGCTTCTGGAGCTTTTGTTTACACGTCATCCTGATCGTTAGCAGATCGGACTTCTGTCTGTCATCATCTTTGGGACGTTCCCATTTTTTTCCCACCGCCGATCACATTGCTCGTCCCCATTGGCTTAAAGCTGAGGTTTCCTCCCGAGTTTGAAAAACCACACTTGAGTTTTCCCTCCCGAGCCTTCGATCCTCCTCCGAGAAGGTCGAGTGATATGAACTTTGCTTTTGCTCCCGAGATTCTGGAAAACGCTTTAGAACAAATGCAGAGTGAAACATTTGTTTGCTTTTTTGTAGAAAGTGTGACATCACGGGATGACATCACACCGACCGCGGCCTGAGATCCTGGAGCAGAGGCTGGTCGGTCAGAGTCCTCAGAGCTCTGTGTCCATACGTTTGTTAAACATTATGGTCATTTCCCGCTTCATGTTCTTATTCGTGGACTCCGACAGAGCCGGCGAGCCCACCACGGCAGCTCGCTGTCTGTTTTAAGAAGTTTGCGGTAAAGACGAGTGCTGATCTTGGTGATGGATCTTTAATGGATTAACACGACCCCTACAGAGTTTTATCAGAATGATAAACTTGGGTCACGTAGACAAACCGCGTCTCAGACAGAAGCATTATCAGAGGTAACATGAGTAAAAAACAAAACAGGTCAGATCACAGTGCTGCTCTTTGTTTTTGAGGTTTTACATTTTAAACGTCATGTTTTTATATTTACATCTACACTAACGGATCCTTTCACTTCACGTTCTAATAACTGGAGCTCCTTTTGTCTACTTTTCTGAGCTACTTGGTGTTTTATATATATTTTTTTGGTACTGAGGTCGGGTGTTTTCATGTTTTGTATCAAAATAATTTTGGGGATTAATAAAATGTATCTTATCTTTTCAAGGTCCCGTCTTCGTCCCCTCACCCCAACCCTTGGCAGCAGATGGCTGCCCCTGAGCCTGGTTCTGTCCAAGGTTTCTTCCTGTTAAAAAGGGAGTTTTTCCTTCCCGCTGTCGCCAAAGCACTTGCTCACAGGGGGTCGTCTGACTGTTGGGTTTTCTCTGTATTACTGTAGGATCTTCACTTTACAGTATAAGGCACCTTGAGGCGACTGTTGTTGTGATTTGGTGCTATTTAAATCAAATTGAATTGAATATTTGAGGCTTTTGACTTGCCGACCCATAAAAATATGCCGAAAGGCTCTTCAGTATTAATAATGATCCCTAATAACGAAAACTCCAAACTTTTTTTTACTGCAAACTTCTTAAACCAGCCTTTTTCTGCACGTCCAACCTAAAGCTTGATTACGTTCATTCTGAAAATAACTGACAGTCTAATCCTGATCTTACGTCTAAAATGCAACGGCCTCACTGGGCAGGACCGCCATCACCCTGCGAGGACACAAGGTCCTCATAAATACATGACCGCACACTCACGCTCACACGTTAAAGCCTGTCAGACTCAATCAGGCGGCTCCAGGCGTAGCGAGCACGAACACATGCCCGACAACAGCAAAATGCACGACAGCCCCCGTGGATGCACTCATGCATGCTCGCCAGCTATAACGATACAATCTCTCACACACACACACACATACACACACGCGCTGAGCGCTGTATGGATTGTTTACTGCAGGCACGATGTTGCATTTCCTGTGGGCGTTTGCGTTTCCCTGCCCTTCACCCACACAAACCACCAGTTTCACTGTCAAGCAGCACTTCAGCTCCCTGCAGGCCTGACAGCTTTACTCTTTATTCAATACAGCAGCCAGGCACTGATAAATCCAACTGGACATATAGAATTGATTGATTAAATGCTGCAAAGACAAAAGCTAACCCAAGAAAGTAGCCGAAAGAAGGCAAAGAAGAGAAAAAGGCTCTGATACGTCTGAACTGTCCTCCAGGGGAAATTTGACTTTGTGCGTTGTCATTTTAACGAAATATCCGAAACAGTGTTGAAGAATTAAATAGAGCGACATATTTTCAGGTCTCCGCTTCATCTTCGTTTCTTCAGAAGAGATCTTTTTAGGCAGTTTGACAGTTAATGACAAAAACGGAGGCTGTTTTGGGAGTTATTTGTTTTCGACTTCACAGTGATGTCAGAACTAAGAAAGGCGAAGGCTGCCGATGCGATGATCCTCTTAGAAATCTGTGCAAACGCACACAAAACACCTTTCAGTGATAAAAATATCTAATCAGTGTTGCATGTTTTTCACAGGCCCTCCCAAACTGTATCTGGCTCCTGGGGGAGATTTTATACGTGTCACTTCCCACAAGAGCTCAACATTTTATTTTTTAACAACACCAGGAAGCTGTGAATTTTTAGGGGACTATTTTTAGTGGTGGATTAATACTCATTAATACTCAGTGAAAATAAACACTAGTTTGCTTATTCTACGTGGCTTATTGTTTTAATAACACCCCCCCCCCCCCCCCCCCCCAAAAAAAAAAAAAAAAACAACAAACCCACT
>VVHJ01022785.1:1939-26992 GCA_015107715.1 Tylochromis polylepis
ACACACACACACACACACACACACACACACACACACACACACACACGCACGCACAAATGCATTGCATTTCTTGCCCTCCTTCTACTTCACTGCTCTGCTAATGTCATTCTTGACATGACACCAATGTTTTTTCCTTCTCACACATGTTGAGGAGCAGTGAACATCATGTCCTCTTAACTAGGGCAAGCAGAAGGCCAGCGCAAATGTTCTTGTTATCTGTGAAATTCATGTATGTGTGGAAGTTGGTGTTCGTGGTATCTTTAAAATGGGAACGCTATTGTTGGAGGGGAGATTGTGCCTCTGAAAGCAAAATTCACTCAGGAAGCATTTGTTCCGGGAGGAGATGAGTAAGGAGATGAGTTGTTTTTCCTACATAGCCACACACGCGCGAACACACTCTGGTCACATAAATACACACACACAAAAATGCACGGGCTCAGTTTCCCACACACCATTACATACTTACATACACCCCTCCGGAGGCAAAGAGAGGGGAGATGAGTTGATGGAGGGTTGCAGGTAGTGGATGATATTAAGGGTGTTTTATTTTTAGGGGGTGAGGAAAAGCAGAAAGCTTAGACTGCGCCCTTTCCGCAAATGAAAACAAGAGGCATTAAAAATAGATGAATAGAAAGCCCTCCTTCCGGAATCATGGAGAAATTGAGGTAGTGAAACACAACAAAGGGGTAATGACCAAAGATGGAGGTTATTTATCCCTCTTCTGAGTGGTTTTACTGTGACCCCCTCAGGGTACTGTGCCTTCAAGCCACATTCGCATTCACACATGTACACAGTTCACAAGTTCAACAAGACCCCCTTAACATGGGAACTGGTTACATATGGTGTTCTTTACAAGGTCAGACATTCACAGGCTACGCCTGTAGCCTTTATTTTATCATGACATCCCACTGAGATAGGAACCAAGCTAAGAACATGGTGAGACATATCCATCAGGAAAGATGCATTTAGAAAGAAGATGAGGAAGAGAGGAAGAACAAGAATTTGAAAGACAGAGCAAAAGCAAGCAACTGAGAGATGGGGGCATACAATTTAAATGCCATACTGACAGAAACTAATTCAAAGCCTTAACAACTCCCAATAGAGTCATGTTTCACAGTACCAACTACTTTGAACTCAGGGAGAAGAGCTCGTTCTTTAAATCTGAAAACTTCCTGCAGGCGGTTCCTCACAGTGAGGGCAGACATTGTGATAAATTTCTAACCCGCATTTGTTGACAAAGCTGCTGGGACAGTCAGCAGAAGGGGATCTTGGGAACTCCTGCTGCAGTCATCTATATATTTTTTTTCTTTTTTATAATCTAAGGGAAAAACTAAAAGAATGAATTTATGAGTAAATATAAAATACCCCAGAGGCCAACAATACACATAGAAAAAACACATGGCTTTGGCATTTACTTTTGTGCAGGTCTTAAGAAATCTCATTGCACTAGGATGAACAGTATGAAAAGACACTTTATTCAAACTCAAAAAAAAGAAAAGCTGTTCTCACATAAACTCTATCAACCTTCAACCTCAAACTTAACAGACCATGATCATCAGACTCAGCCATATGGCTTTTTTACTTTTAAATTATTTCTGAAGGAAAAAATACACTTTTTGAAACTTTGCTTGGGTGTGGGTGAACAGCAATAGATACAGAAACAAGCAAACATGGCATAAAAGTGATGGTTTAATTCCAAATTAGAAACCTGAACTCAAGAATCACAAACCATGGGCTTCATTTAGCAAACTACATGTTGAAAGAGCTCTAAAGGGCTCTGCGTTCAAATACAAGCAGTTTAAAAGAAAATTGGTATTTATCATATGTGTGTACACACAGCAGTGAGAAATCCCAAATATTCTATATGACTCTGTATGAGTCATTCACAGAAGAAATTAGCTAGAAGGGTAAACATTTTTCTTTAAAGGATTTCATGGCACAGTTGTCACCATCAACATGGAACAAGTTAAAAGGCTAAACACCATTTTACAGAACAGTCAAAAAAGGAACACAGCTTGGACATGGGTGACTAAATAAGTGAGCACTATCGCTATGGTTACGGGCAGTTACAGAGGTCAAAACGAAGTAAAAACATATTAAAAGCTTGAAGAGAATTGTTGCAAACAACAAAGAAATTACTGCCACAGAAGGGGGACAATCCATCTCTGCAATATTGCCTGTGGGTGAAAAAAACACTTCAGTAATTGGTGAGACACCGCTGGCAGGAACGATCCCTGAAGGTGATACAGATTGCTACGGTGAATCTCAACAAAGCCTGAAGAAGAGTGGAACAAATTTTACTTTTATTGCCTGATTATCATTTTGGAGTTGTATAGCCTATTAGTCACACTAGCAGAAGTGAAAAAGGGGTTTTGTACAGATGAGGGTACCAGAGTCATAGAATTGGCCAGACTCTTCTGGAAGCTCCTCTTGGTTGGCAGTGGCTTGAGCAAGTTGATCCACATCAACAGCAAATAAACTTAAATAAATAAACTTAGTCAATCACTTATGGCGCTTTCTGTTCCATTTACTAAATCTTCCAGTGGTTTCTACTATTTAAAATAAATGTTGAATCAGAAATTTAAAAACTAGTTAAATGTTTATTGCACCTATAATAGAACTGCATTTTTATGACATGTCAGCTTTTAGAAGATGATGTCATTAAAAATCACAGATGAAAAATCTGTTTCAGTATTGCTATATTAATACAACACGAAAACCCATTAACATTTACTTGCCAAATAAATCAAGTGTAACGTGCAGATAATCAGGGGTTAAAGTGGGATTTGGCAGGTGGGGAAGAACTAAGATCTTGTGTAGCAATGCAGCTGGTAAAAATTACTCAAAAATTTGATTTGCACTTTGAGTGCCAATTAACTGGCCTGTGTGGCTCAGAGGTAAACTGCTCTGTATGGATTTAGAAAAAAAAAACTTTAGCAGATGTTACAAGAACTACTACCCAATTGTGGCTGCTTTTCAATCTCCAACTACAGTTCTGCAGTTAAACCAACATAAAACGATTCAACCATTTACAAATAATGATTTTTTTTTTCAATGTTAAAAAGAGACAAGGGTTACATAATAGATAGGTTACTTTGGATAGAAGACTTTAGCGTGACTACCACCAAGGGCAGTTTCTTGTTTTCACGGACTGCTCAGTTAGATTTAGGCATTAAAACTAATTGGCTAGGGTTAGAGATTAGTCGTGGTTTAGGATAATTGTGAATTGAAAAGCACGACCTAGCTCATTTTTGGGAGTGTTACCTTGATTCATAATTCTAAACTATGACCTAAAATGAATGAAACGTAGTACATAATACTTCTGTCATGTGAAAAAACAAAACAAAAGCCTTTTTACGAGACTCTATGCAGACCTGTGAAAAGCTAAGTAAAATCTTACTAAATCCATTAAAGTTAAGAGAGAAAATAGCAGCCAGTTTCCGCTAATCAAAAGAAGAGGTAAGTACAGTATGTGTCATCTGGCCTGTGTAAGCACTTAGATTTGATCTGATCACACATGATCTGTGCTTGTGGAGCCTCAGTGGCCTGTGGGATAAAACAACACTGTGGTGTCATCATGTTTTAAATCTCTCTTTTCTGCTTTGCTAATTGGTAAAAGCCACAACCCGTACTACAAGACAAGCACAGCATCGTCAGGCCCACAGGGACTCTGGTGTCTGCATGTGTATGTATGATTGGAGGTCGGAAGCTGCTTAGATATTCAGGAGTGGATCTGCATGGGCTGAGAATTATTATGACTTTTCAGATATAAAACATGCATGGAATCCACAATTACTGTGGAAATGCAGGTAAGCTTTGTCATGTCAGTGGTTGTGGGTTATTATATAAAAAAAATAGATGTAGTCACTGTACCCTTTAACTAAATTATGTTCAGTTTTATTTATAACTATTCAACAAAGCACAAATTATTTGAGAGAGACAAGACAAACGTTTATCAATTGGTAAGAATTTATAATAACTACACACTATTAAGCATTAGTAAGTTATTAGTTAATACTTAATTAATCATTTGTAAAGTATTACATATTAGTATGTGATTTCTGAACATATTGGTAAAAATGGTTTAGTTTTGCTTTATAAGTTCATACAGTATATAAGTGTTTACACTATATAATTTCTAAATAAAGTATGACATCAAGTCCAAACAAGTTATTTAGGAGCTGTTAATGGTCCACAGTATCATTTAGAAAGTAAATGATTAGCATCGTATTGTATACAAATTATGAAATGAGTTAGTTGTTTGTGAGTGTGTTAACAGAAGTTTTATAACTACTTATTTCAAATTGTAAATTATGGTTAATTCAGGTTGTTACTAGGTTTTACTTTACAAAGTACTTTGTGTGACCTCATCCAAAGTGTGGAGCCTCTGTGACTTACAAAAAATATATAAATGAAACTGAAAGGGCAGCAGGATCTTGAGACTCCGCTATCTTCCCATCAGAAAAAGGAAACAGACAAAACACAAAGTTATACAAAACATACAAATATTTATTGCAGGAGGCAAACATAACTCACTTAACATTTTCAGAATACTGAAATGTAAGTAGGACCAGAGTCGGAGTTTGTAGGAGGGGTTAAGAGCAAAAGAGACACACTGAGCAGCTGGAGTCACAGAATATTTTGACTTGGGTATACTGAAACGTCTACATTTAAAATAAAACATGAATAAGTTTATCACAAAGCAGTGGGGAATATTTCACATGGCTTGTTTGTACTTGATGCAATACTTTATTTAGAAATTGCCTGAAAAATTGAAAATTGAAAATAATGGATTTTCAATTTTATGTAACTTTGTGTTTTGTCAATTTTATATATATTTTAAATATGTATTTATTAAACAAGACTAAACCATTTAAATCCATGCTTATAAACAACATGCTAATGATTAGTAATTCTTTATAAATGATAAATTAAGTTTTAACTAATACGTTTCTAATGCTTAACAGTGTGTAGTTATTATAAAATGTTTCCTCCCAAATGCAATAAATACATATAAAAGTATGGGGGCTGAAACTGAGTGGCAAAGAAATGCTTCATGGCAACCCCCCGGCAGCCTTAGCCTCTCACACCATACCTACGATATGGTTCAGGATCACCTGATCCATCCCTAACTATAAGCTCTATCAAAGATCATTATTTTTAAGCCTACTCTTAAAAGTAGAGGTGTAAAGGTAGTAAAGGTGTCTGTGTTCTGAATCCAAAATGGGAACTGGAACCTCAAGTAAACCTGCACTCTGAGAAGTCCTCTGTAGGGATAGGAAGATACCACAACATTTTTAAGATATGATGGGACTTGATTATTCAAGACTTTGCACATGAGAAGAAGGGTTTAAAATTCAGTTTTAAATTTGACAGGCAGCCACTGAACTTTGAGGTTTCAAATTGAGATCTCATTATGTTAGATACTGTTGTATTTTTGAAAACAGAAGAGACCATATTTGGATAAGAGGGTGGAATGCTGCGTTATTAGCTTAACACTAGCAAGGTGCATCAGTTCACACGTGTATGTGTGCATTGCAGAGACACAAATACCAGCCAAGTGTTATACAAATGAAAGTGCTGACTCTGTGGACAGTCTTTTTTCTCAATTAACCACATAATAAGCAGTACTGTCATTTTAACTGCATTAAAAATATTCCATGAGGCACCAACACCACAAACATATTTCTGGTGTCAGTGCTAAGAGAACTGCTGCCAGCTACAGCTGTACATGTTGACTTGCTTTTGGAATAAGCCTCAAATGACACTTTGAACACTTATGTACTGTTTTTAAGTTTTAAACCCTGAAAATTGCCACTCAGCCATTATCTGTCACATTCCTTTTAGAAAGTAAATTTTGCCATTTTTCTTTTACATCTGTTAATATGTGTGGTAAATGACGATGTTACATCTGAATGTAATGGCAGTGCTTTTGTTGCTTCCCAGCACTTTCCCTGTTTGCTTTTGCTCAACCTTATCCAGTTCACAACTCCTGACAGCATGCTCAAGGTGGACAAGGTCAATGCTCTCAAGTGAATCTAAACAACAATTTTAACTTTAAACTGTCCCTTCTGTGAATCCTGCAATGTCCGTCTGGCAGTCATCTTGTGCCCTGAGCCGCCAGTGTCTCTCTGACAGGTTCAGTTGCTGTCTGGCAGTGGGTCATGTCTGAACACATGGGGCGTATCTTGTCAGGAACCTGATGGCTCTACACTGGAGCTGCTTATCTCATAGGTAGCCTCACTGGCGGCACTGCGGCAGGTGAAAGAGAAGTAAAGGGAAGGAGAAAAAGGAAGGGAAGGAGAGTCAATAGGGTATGGTAGTGTGCAATGGAGAAGGGGGGGTAATATATATATATATCTATATATATATATCTATATATATATATATATATATATATATATATATATATCAGTACTGTGAGCACGTGAAGATAAAGGAGGGGAGAATGAGGACATAACAAAGAAAAGCAAGGGCAGACTTTCAAAAGATTTCAAGGCCAGATGGAAAAAATGTATCTTTAAGTATGCAAAATAAAGGGAGTAGAGATGTAAGAAAGAATAAAATGCACAGTAATACGATGCAGAAATGGGAAGGAAAGCACGAGTGCAGAAGCAATGAAACTGGTGAAAGAAAGAATAAGGTAAAAGATATATTGTGATGAGAGTGATGCCACTTCTTTATGTAAAACAAGAAATCGATAACCTAAAACTAATAGAGAAATGTTGATGAGTCTGAACAAACTTTTAAAAAGCATTGTGCGATGGACGAGCTTAACAGCAAGACTGAACCCAGATAAGAAAATGGAGAAAGGACATGCTGATAAACCTCCTTTGGGTCCTCTGAGTGAAAGGACTGGTGGAAGAGGAGGAGGCAGCTGAACAAGCAAAGCAGAGGTGAAGACAGGTGAGCCACTTTAGCATTCAGACATCAGAGATACAAGACTGATAAAGCGGAGAGATACAAATAGGTCAGATTTAACTGTTGCCACCAAGGCTAATGCTCATCTCACTTTTGTTCTCTCCATTCAGAGAAAAAATTGCACTTCAGCAGATGCAGAATTGCACCACCTTTACATTTTGATAACTACAGGCTATGTGTGTATGTGTAAAATGTCTGAGCAGTTGATATACAGCAAATATATGTACAAATGAAGTATCACAGAATGGAGGCCAAAACTATCAAAGCAAGCACAAAAACTTTTAAACTGGTTTGTGTACCATGTGTGTGTGTGTGTGTGTGTGTGTGTGTGTGTGTGTCCATAAAGCAGGCACACAAGCAGAGACATCACAGGTGACCTTTTAAAGCCGAACGGTGTGACTTTAATATCTCACCTGCAAGTCTTCTTCCCTCCTCACTGGCCTCCTCATCTCTCCCCTCTTTTCTATAATAGAGGCAATTACCTCTCATCTTCTCATCTTATCTAGACCCTCCTCCTCCCATTCTCCTTTTTTCTCCCTTTCTCTGTCACTTTATTTTTTAGCAGTCTCCTTTTCTTCCACCACACCCCTTAACTGTCAAAAGCCTCCTTTTGTCTAAAAAATGAAGTCGATTTCCTTAAAAGCTGACAGGGAGGTTCTGATGGTGATTTGGCAGCGTGTCATTGCAACTAATGGCGTTTGGAGTTCCCAGCTTCACTGAACTACATTATAAAGTGTTTGATCTATACTCACCCTTCTTAGCACTCCGCTTCTTTTTTTCACCACAGAGATCTCTGACAGGCGTAGAAATGAGACGGAAGCCTCTAAGAGACTTTTCAATCTCTTCTGAAAGGAAATTGGAGCACAAGGGCGGGCAGGCTAGTGGGAATGGACAAAATCTCATATATTTCAGGAGTTTTCATAAGTTTTTTCATGACAGAATAGTAGTTTTAATATTTAAACTCCTCGATTGAGGTATTACGGTTCTGGACTGCATTAGAGAGTTGACACAGCTTCCCTTGTGCGAGTGAGATTCGTCTTCAAAGCAGTGAATGCATTTAAATCTGAAACCTTTTCCTGTGTTGAAGTGGGGCTTTGGCTATAGCCAAGTATCTGATTATGGCGCTTCTTGTCAAGAAAAGAAAAAAAGGCAAAAGCGGTTGTGGGTCTTGTGTCCTATCTGTATGCACTAATTGTTAGGGCATTGTGTCAGCGAGCAACGGCTCAAACAGTAACAGAACAATGTTTGATTGAGAGAGATGGAAAGAAGGGAGGAGGAGCTTTTCAAGCTTTTCACATGTGTTAACCTATCGTGGTGTAATGAGTGTGTGCCATCTGTTTCTCCACCTCTATTAAAAACTTCTTCAGCAAAACCACAATCACATTACATACAAACACACTCTCCTGGTACCCGTAATTGCTGCGTGGGTAGCCACCTTTGACATCCTCAATCAGAGGACCTTCATGCTCATGCACACAGATGCATACCGCTCACGGAGACACCCAAGTCCTTAAATACACACAAGAAAGCACAGATAGAAAATTGCAAGTAATTTAATGAGAATAAGATCCATTTCATACAGTTCAAATCATTCCTCTGTAAGGTTGTGCAGAAAGTGGATGGTGCGAAAGCAATCATTGACAGTGTGTTTGGGGAACTGTGAGTGTTGGATCGAGCTAATGAAGTTAAGAAAAGAGGTTTGAGGAAGTGTAGGCGGATGTCTTGCTAGCAATCTTAATAAACATCACATGCACTTTTAATTAACTACATTCTCATGTGACGACAAGGTACTAACAAGACCAACGACACTCAATCATGCCTGAGGAAATGTGTTTGAATCCATGTGTGTCTGACTGTGTGTGTGTGTATGTACGTGGGTGAACATGTGGAGGTGTATGCGCCTGCTAGTGTGTGGACGTGTCCCTGCGTTGGTGCACAGCACCTCCCCCTCTTCATGCTCAGTGCCTGTGTGTTAAGAATTAGCCGAGACTCATAATTGCATGAAAACTAATTTCATCTGTGAAACCCCTATTTAATGGCAGTGATTTTATTGCCACATCCTCTGTGGCTATAAATTATGTGAATTACTGTTCTTTTCACTTATTAGTACATGCAAAAATTAAGCTTCTCAGTGGATAATAGATAGAGTTTGAATAATGGTGTCTTGTAATACGCTATAGACTATCTTCAATGCAAGAATAGACTGTGCAAAACAACTTTTAACAGCAGCTTATATACTAAAGCAGAATCTGTTTTTTTTTTATTATCTGTGATTAAATTTTGGTGTTTATTTGAAAGCCTGATATTTGTGGCATCAGATCAAATCAAAGTTTTCACTGATCATAACACTGTGTTGAGGGTTAGAGGGCACAATAATAATTCCCAGAACAACAAGTCGTGATAACGAATCCTTCACATATCATTCCCACTCATTATTACAGGAACTGCCAGCAGATCAAGTCAGGGGAAATGACTTTATCAGAGCTCATATTCACAATTTAAACTTACCAATGACAAGAACAGATTTAAATAGAGCTGACATATAACAGTTTTTTTTAACACTAGAACTGTTGATAATTATTTATTTGACAGTTGTATTGCAGAAATATTTTTTAAAAAAAAACAACTGTCAGTACATAAGCCTGTAGATGAGTTGGTAACTGTCAGAATTTTGTTCAAATACTGGCTGTCATATCAGATTTATAGTCAGTGCTGTAAATCGGATATCTAGCTTTGATCTTGTGATTCGCTTTATTTAATTATTAGCAAAAAATAATGCACACTGCCTGATTAATTCTGTCAACACTCATCTCATTAGAGTTATTTATTGATAATGAGATTTTCAAGTTTCCTCCTTTCATCAGCTGCCCATCTCCGCATTTGCTACACATAGAAGCATCAGTGTTAATGCTGTCCCTGTTTAGAAAATCCAGCTTACCCAAAATGCAGGTCTGTTTGTTTGTTTGTTTGTCTGAAGGGGAATAAAGTTCTCAAGTTCTTTCCGCTCAAAAGAGTTTTGTTCGAGTGACATGTTGTTGGCAGAGATGCTGAGCCACATTTGAATTGTTGTAACTTAATGTCTTGCCCCCTGCTGGCTGCCGGTGTGTGGGTGCGCGCGTGTGTGTGTGTTTTGGAGAAAGGGAAGATTCTCTTGAGAAAATTAAAACCATGCAGAAAAAAACAACCAAAAAACAGATTCACAAAGCGATGTCATATCAAAAATATCATGAATTATATAATTTGCGTACTATGAGTTGATATTTAGCATCTAAGCTCTAACACCATCACTCCATACAAGAATGCATTAGGCTCATCACAGTGGATAATTAGTCCCTCACATACATTTTAAAATAACATATTTTGCTTTGAGAAGTCAGCCTTGTTTTATTAAATGTTATGTTGCATGACAAGATGATGACCATTAGTATGTGGATGAAAGCTTAATGGCAATAAATGAGGTTGAGCAACAGCATAAACTATAAAACGGGACTTTAGTAAGTAGCATTTAGGCAACTCTATCATGCTAGGCAGGCAGATATGGACTAGACAGTTAATTGATATACTTTAGGACTTTCCACTCTTTTTTCTAGAAAATGACTTGATTTTGTAGTTAGTTGTATAAAAGCGCTTTGAGTGCTCAGGTAGAGTAGACAATCGCCATATAAGAACCAGTCCATTTCCATTTACCATTTACCACTGGCTCAGTGAGACATGGTTAAGGTATGATTTTGAATGTAACAGGATGAAATAACTATACCTGAGTGTGGCAGTAGCTACAGGTAAGTTAAAGGTTGCAATATAAATGCAGGGATTGTATATTTGCCAGTGAACTGATGCGTATTTGTGGTTAATATTAGCAATATTAGCAACTTTCAGTTTTCCAATGAAATAATTGTTCACTACAGCTTCATTTATTTAACATTCAGGAACCTTTCAACATGATGTTTTCAAGTGGTGTATTTTCAGTTTTACTTGTAAGCATGCATCATAGTTTTCTAACTTTTCAAAGCAAACAACCCCCACTTAAATAGTCATTCACAATATGCCAGTCCCAATACTTGTAGCTTGTGAAACATAGCGTATATTCCCTTACCCATTCAAGCAGAGGACAGACTCTTAGAAACAAGTTGGTCCCAAGCCATTCATTTCGCTTGCGGCTGTTATGAATTAGACTTGTTTGTTGGTGCTACCATCTGATGTAGTGATACACGGGGGAGCTCTTTTAGCTTTCTGAAGGTAGCTAATGCAAATAATACAAGATGCTAGATAAACCTCCAGTAAGAAAACCACACCACCACTTCTACCATCTTTAAAATGCATGGCAAAAAGGAGATTAAAGGTATTTGTGGAGAACTTGGAGACCTCCAGACTATATACAGACTATATACACTTAGCCATAATACCTAACCTAATAAGGACTATAGGAGCTCAACAGATGTTGCAGCAGGGCATCTCTTCTTGAGTGTATGAGGATCTCGGGTGGACTATTAAGACTTTCATTAGGATTAGACACCCTAAAAACAAGTTAAAAAAAACAAACAAACAGCTAACCTGCTTTTATAGCTTGGATATATTCTGACCAGTACTTCCAAAGAATGATGTAAGAAAAGAGTTTAACAGATCAACTTTCACGTCTCACATCAGTACGTCAGTGATGTGACTGCGACACTGTTGCCTTATGTTATGACAGAATTATTAATTTGCTATGTGTACAGAAAGGTTATTATCTCACATACATGCTACATTAATATTCATAGGGAATAATTTCATTGCCAAATGAAGATTTACATTTACACAAATCACCTGAACATAATTTGCAAGTGTTGCAAACTTGTGCTAGCAGCAGATGCCTTCTTTCTTCTTTTCTTCGAGAAGACAATTTGGATTCCCGCAGATGAGCAATTTTATTTAGTGTCCTCCTTCACATGTGAACTAACCAAAACTCCCCCCAAATTAACCCAAATAACAAAACTCAAACACACATGAATTTGGTGACACAGCTCACCTATCCTTACTGCCCTGACTCAAGCCATGACTGATTATATAGGGCCATCAATTTCCCTTCAATCACTCTAGCCAGTACCATTAGCTTGAGCTGAGGAATTTAAAACTTACACCAAGGACCGAGAAATACACAAAGTTCCCTGCTCTTCTAATCAGCACATTTACACAACTAAATAGCTTTATATGTAAGAAAAACATTCAACAAATCCCTTTTATACCATGAAACAAACAAAAGGAAGCATTCCTACGATAAAAGAAACCCCTCCTCTTGGTTTGACCTGCTGATGTCATGCCTGACATCATCAGTACTTAAAATCAGGAAATGCGGGGTGGCCTTTCCCCACACCTGACCTACATGAAGACTGAAAACAAAACAAAGTAAGTATGCACAAATGACTTTTAAATCCTGAAACATAATAAAATATAAAGCAACATAACTGAGTATTTGCTTTAATTTTCTAGATGTTTGTTTTGCCGGCAACACAACACATACGCAAACAAACCCGGGATAGTAAGTGCAGCGATGTTACTTTGACAATAGCAAATTATAGCAAATAAATATATAAAGAAAATAATGTCCATAATGTGCAAAAAGTCAGTATTTCTGGGACAAGTGGAGAGTATCACAACTACTCATCCACTTTGTCACAGCGAACAAAGTTTATCCATCTTCTTCGCCGATTATAGCAAGAGGGACTTCAGAAACGTCTTTAGTTTACATATATGTACAAACATATGAATATGGACAATTATATATGCATATAAACTTTCCCCACCTTGATCTGCTGCCTTTTGGAACTACTATTAACACTTCAGCCTTGAATCATGGCTACACATGAACAGAACACATTTCATTACATGTAAACTCACTGTGCTAGTACTTTAGTTCTGGATTTCAGATAGGTTTGCTTTTTGATAATCTGCTTGCATTTCTTGGCAACAGGCTTGTTTTGAGTAATGTCCTCAGATCCCACATCTCAGCAGGATTACTGATATGAGCGACAGCCAAAAATCACACACACATAAACGCAAAAATTAGTGAACAGAAATGAGCTTCTGATTGCCACATACCTCTTCTCTAAGAGCAGCCAGCAGTATGTTATAGGTAGAGGATGAGAGGGAAGCTTGGGCCCTCTGTTTGACCACCTCTGTGGGTACCCGGATCAGACACGCCACCTACAGGATGAAAACAAAAAGTTAAAGGCCTCAATTTGTAGTTGTTGTATTACACTATACTTTCATTTTATAGACCCTTTATATCCATGTTGTGCTTAATTGGAGGTTAGGAAACCCACATCTTTGTGTGCGCACATACACACGCCACTCCCCTAGATGCCCTTTTGCTGTACATGATATCACCTTCTCTATGTTTTTGCTACATGGCAGGTGGCCATGATGTGGCACGGCTCGAAGAGAGCAATTACACGAAGCTGGCAGGCTAACGACTGCTTTAGTTAGTACGCAACTGGGCCAATTAACAAACTGGTACACAGAGCAGACATGACACCAGAGCAACAGTTGTCATGTTCGCAAAAGGTCATCAGGCTGACTGTGTATCTGTGTCCAAGGAACATGCTTCCGTCAAACACCCTGATAGATCCAGACACGCATGCACACCCCAGTAGCCACACTCCCTGCTCAAGTCCCAACCCATCCACCATATGTCAACAAAAATATGGACTGCCAACAGCTAGTGAAGACAGACATGAATATTTATGCTTCATAACTCCCATGGTCCGAAAGGCAAGGAGAGGCGGGCAGGCAAGCACAGCTGTCCACCTGGCGGCTTGATTTCCCATTTATCCTGCACCGGAGTGGAAAAACTGGCTAACTGCAAGCAATCTTAGAGGGCGATTTGTGACCCCCCTGCCCCGTGACTTCCCGTAGTTGCACAGATGCCAGTCTGCCGGTGCCACCCACGCCACAGCAACACCACGCAGGGAGGATAGCAAGGAGGGAAGGAATGTTAGAGGCAGTGTATTAAAGACTCTTCCTGTTTTGCTCCTTTCTCAGTTCAGCTGTTGCTACACTGATTTAGCATTTAGGCCTAATCATTAGGCTCTTTTGGGCCATACCCTTTATTAAACGAGAAGGCAAAAATACGCCGCAAGCTGTTAGAAGTTCTGGTGGACGCTTGCTCTCTCTGTCATCTCTTATTTTTCAGTACTGCTAGAATACCTGCTGACTGCTGAGCAACAGTTTGGCCAATTCTTAACTTTGTTTTGACTTTCACTGCATCACTTTTTCTGCGGGCTACGCAAGTTGTTCCTCTTTTCAGCACACAGTGAACACAGCAGCCTTAATCTCCATATATAACAGCAAAAACAAACGACTTGAATGTGCCTCTATAAGGAATTCTGTGCAAGCTGTTGGTATTTCACACGAGTGTGTCCAGCTGCAGCACAACCACGGAGCAACACTACCACCAAGTGCCCAAACTTGCACCTGCATGACCGATTCAAGCTTGCTGCATCTGCCTCTGAGATCTCATTTACCCTCCCCCTTTGGTCAAGTTAGAATTTCTAATACATTGTACATCATGTTTACCCCAATCCAATTCTCCAAAGGAGCAGAAAAACAGCAGCTAAATGGAAAGAAAGTGGCTATGACAAGTAATTACTGATGTAATTGGCTGGGGGGCTTGGACTTAAGATGGCCTTTTCCTTTCCTGTCACTACAGCGAGGCCGCTAGAATGAGACACAGATTATACCAAATAAATGAGGGACATTGTTTATTTGGGAGTAATTTGTGCAACTAGGGGTGGTGGCGATGATGCTGAGTGGATAAAAGATTGAGTGTGTGGTCTCCAAGGCCATTTCAGATACAGTATCAGAAACGGCGGCAAACAAGGGAGGGAAATGAGTGATGCTGAATGAGGACACAATGAGGTATGGCTGGGATGAAGGAAATCTAAATAATAGCTAGAGATGCGGCGGTAATATCTCATCAGAGAGCAAGCGAGATAAAAAGAAAAGAAAAAAGAAATGAAGGCAGAAAAAAGGAAGCAAGAAAGAAAAAGAAAACAGCACAGAATCAAGAAGGGGAAAGGAAGCAAGCGTGCAAGAAAAAAAGTCTTGGGTAGACTTGGAGGACAGATGTATGAAGACAGACATCTGATTCTTCAGCTACTCTTCTCCTGCCCTGTTTTTTTGTTTTTGTTTTTTTTCCTTTCAGCTCGTAAACTTATTAGAAATCTATTGGTAGGCTTTTGAATTTCTGCTACCATTTATCTTTATTTACAAGCTGCTGGATTTGTCAAGCAGCCTTCATTAGGAAGCTGCCTGTCTGTGTTTGAAGCTCTTCAGTTTGGCCTGTCGTCGTTAATCCAAATGAGTATGTTTTCTTTTTGTAGCCCGGACCGCATTACCACGAAGTGAGATTCCAGCACTCAGTCATGGGAGAACCACAGTAAGGGATGGGAAATTAGCAGAGACTCGTAGCACATTAGAGTCATTAAATCCCTCCATCCAGCAGGCCTTTGCCCCCATGCCTCTTTTACCACGTCTGGCCATCAGGACACGGTGGTCAGTCAGTCGGGACCGGGACTGCTGTTTGGCACCATAGCAACAACAGGTTGGAAAAACATATAGGCTGTAATAACTGCACTGGGCCTAACTTATTTGGATTTATTCATCATTAAACAACACTGCAATCACCACCAAGAAACAAGATTGCCCCTTTGTGGACAATAATACATTTTAATCTTTTTTCTTTGTTGACATTTGGCTGCAACTATAGTGTAGTTAACGCAATAGAAAAAATAGAAAACAAACAGTAAAGGTAACTTGAGCTGCCCTTTCAAAAACACAATACTGTCTGTAACCACTGCTTTCTTTGGATTTCATTATACTTCAAATGCATTACAGTATCGCAAAGGATAAAGTAAACAAGGAAAATGGAAGAAAGAAGGAAGATGGAGAAGAAAAAGGTCATGAAGAAGAAGGCTAGAGATGAGGACACTGCATGTCTCCAACTCTGTAACAGCCAATAAATCACAGTGCGTGGCGCTCCTCGAAGGCGATGCATGGATTACTTCTCAGAGCCAAGTTAAGTGGCTGCCAGTTTCTCCTACCTCCCTCCCAAAAAAAGAAACTCCTCCCTTGTGCTCCCTCCTTCTCAACCTACCCCCTATCTTGTCATGTCACACTGTATTTTCCAGTACATCCTCCCACAGATGTGTGGCAGTAAGAGGGTGTGGGGACGTGGGGAGGGGGGTTATAGATGCGAGAGAAGCCTGCTGCCTGGCCTTGACAAATGAGCTTTCAGGGCAGACGTCGAGCGAATGGGAATGAAGATAAATCTGATCTAATGGCTGGATAACAGCCTGCTAGAGCCTGACAGACGCCATCAGCTTACACATTCTTTATGGGAGCGTCCCACCACTGCAGTCACACAAACGCTGAGGTGCTTCTGGCAGTGGGGGTTTTCTCTCATTGTCTCGACCCTCTCGAGTTCTTTCTCTCTACAACTGTCCTCGGTCTCTGTCTGTCTGTTATTGCCTACAGGTGAATGCAGGTGGTAACTAGGTTAATACAGACACTGGATTAGCTGACACTTGAAGAGTAAGATTCAACAGCTCTAGTAAATTTCTGGCTTGTTTCTTTCACACAGACTGTTTGCATTGACTGTGCACCTGCTAGACCAAAGGATTTTAATTCCACTATCATACGTTGTACAGAATAAAATCTGAGCAGCAAACTCCCTTTGGTATGGCTATAATAGATTTTCTTGGAAGTCTACATTTATTAATAAGATATTGCTAAGTCAAGCACATCATCCACTGAGCTTGGGCATTAAAGCAGCAAAGCAATAAGTCCCTGTAAAACTTCTGTTGTGAATGTTGTGGAGTGGAAACAGTTGGTAAAACACACTAGCCTCCTGGGGAAAAGGACCATAGACTGAGTGGGTTAGAGAGGGGAAGTCAGGCAGGGACCAAATAACAAGTTGCCTCTTCTTTAAGTTGCTGTGTGTCATACTCTGACTGCTGCTCTGGTGTCCACAAGAGAAAAATGAGAAGGAGGTAGAGCAATAAGGAAACAATCAAAGCGAGTCACTCTGATCTATAGTATATACATATACATAACCACATCCATCCCACCAGCTTAACTGCTTACTAAAGTCAGGCCTGTTTGTAAAGAGGGAGAAAAAATGAAGACTGTTAGATCTGGTTGAAGTCATGTGGTCATTGTGATGTCTTTGACATATTAAATTTGGATGAAAATGGGGAACCTGCACAGTTTTCATAAAATCTGTTTGTGAAATATTTTGCTAGATCACTAAAAAAAAAAATAAATTCTATTTGCTTTGACAATTTGTCGCCTAATGTACTTTTTAAATTGTGGCTTAAAGGGCAAATACATTTTTTTTAGCACACTGTATATTAAATTATAGCACACGTAAGTGACAAAATAGAAAATAAAGTCTTGGGTGACACTGTTCACTGTGTTTTTCTGTCACCCATCTCACACACATCTGACAGAACTGATGTACTTCTGTTTTAACCTGTTGCTTGGCTAGAGGGTTTGACTGATAAAATATTTGGACAAGTGAGAAACATACCTAGCTATGATTGGCCAATTATGATATCATCTCAGCTCAGAGTGAGATGGACATTTAAAAAAAGGAACTAGATGAAACCAAGTGAATAATGTAAGATTCAAGTGAACCTGTCAGCAGAGCAGAATTAGATTTTATTCTGTGTTATTTTCTATTATGTTGAGTTAACAGACTTGCTAGAGAGTAATTTAGTTGTTTGCACAAACAAAAACTCAAAGGTAGCAGTTTTAACCTGAGTGCTTACGATCCGTTGTAAATCACAGGTTTGTTCAGGAATATTACGACTATACGGTCATTAGTAATTATGACCATAGATAGCGAATATGAAAATATGTGAACACATCAGTGTGTCGTAGCTTTCACTATAATACTGATGTTATCATAATTTTGATAGAAGGCCACAACCTCGCATTCCTGGTGTGGAAATCGACCAATACGACGACTCCCTCAATGATCATGATCAGGATCATTAAAGGAGCTCATCACCACCTAGCGAGTCTTTCTTTACCATCACTGTAATTGCAAAACAATTCATGAATAATCAAATCTCGAATCGAATCTCATGTTAATGGCTTTGGTAAATATTTTGAACCAAATATTGTTCAGTACATCAGGAGAGAGAATTTAGTGAAATTGTAGGCAGTGTGCATGAAGGTGAAGCTGTGAAAATGGCAAAGGGCCCATAAAAAAAAAAAAGACAAATGTGACCTTGACCTTGAGCACAGTTTGAGTGAAGAACCATTTGGAGATCAATGTGTGGAACTTTGATTAAATTTTGAGCAATGTAGGAAGACTAGCAGTTCTTGTGAGTTATAAACGGACGGATGGACAACTCATGGCTCGCCATAGCGCAAGTTTATCCATCCTCATATACCAGCTATAAAGGTGTATATGGAGTGTGCTAAAATGAATTAATAATTACATTTAATTGAATTTTAATCATATACTGCCATTTCACCAGAACAGTCACCTCAAAGCGCTTTATATTGTAAGGTAGCCCGTTTAAGCACGCACTTGGTGAGAGTGGAGAGGAAAAACTCAATTTTCACAGGAAGAGACAAGCTGCAGAACCAGGCCAGGGGAGGGGCAGCTATCTCCCATAACAAGTGTAAGGAGAATAGAGAACAGAGGAGTATAGTGAGGTCATGAACATTCAAAAGGAGAAAATAAACTACAGAAGAGAGTCGACAAAATTGAACTACATACCCACAACAATATATACATGAGGACTGAAAAATAAGGAAGGGGAGAAAAACTGGTCAGTACATCATGGGAAGTCCTACAGCTGCCATAGCAGCCTAACTAATGGATGGCTTGAAGTTAACTTATCAAGACCAAACTAGAAATTCAATTAAAAAGAAAAGATTTATGCTAATCATAAAAGTAAAGAGGGTGTCTTGTCTCCTGAAGCTAAATAAAAGAGTGATAAAGTAAGTAAGACACATCTCTCATGAAACAAAACTTCAGGAGGTGAGGATTACCAGAATTTTTTTAATCACGCACTTCCTGTTGCCTGTGTTATTAATTATTTTCTTACCAAATACTAGATGTAAGAAATTCGCCACCACTTCTGTCAGACACTTAAAACAAGACTGTAATAAAATGTCATTAGCACCTACTGAGACAAAGAATCATATTTGGCTGCTGTTGCGTCACAGTGCAGAAGTTTAGGTCTTGTATCTAACTCGGGGCAGCACCAGGGTAGGCCTTTCATGGCTAAGCCTGAAGATTACCCTCTTTGAACAAGACGATCTCAGCTGGCAGAATGCAGGGGGATACCGCCTCTGCTCTGCTCGGCTCCTTTCTGTGGATTTGTGCCTTTGATGTGCTCAAATCCACACTGAGGTTAGAGGTAGTGGCAACCTCTGCCTGACCTTTCACATTCAACTTGACTGTAGTATACATAAAAACCTGAAAAAAATAAAAGTTCTGATTGTTAAGTGTTAAACACATATGGTAACCCCAATAACTGATACATTGATTCTGACAACTAGAGGAAGATTTGCTAATCTTCCTGTATCACCGTGTCGTCTTCTGAACACTGTGAGGCTCAAAAAGTTTAGACACTGCATCTAAAAAAAAAGGAAAAAACTTTTCCCTGATCCAAGTTTGGCTGCAGGCTTCTGTAAATTAAAAAAACAACAACAACAACAACAACAACTTGTGTAGCACTACGCTGTTCTCTGTTCTCAGTGCTTCGCCACACTCTGATCACTCCCCCCGGAAGTCGCGTTCTGTAAGCGCCTTAAACGACCCATGTTGGATCTCCTCCACCATGTCAAAATGTCAACCTTTCAACTTGAATTTCATTCTGGGAAAGAGGAAGAAACATCTGCATGATGCATTAGGTCAGGCTGCTCCTAGGAAACTCTCCCACAAGAAGGCTTGTTGGTCTTAACCCATGATGCCAGTCGTGACGATAATGACATCATGGGTTATACGCAGGGGGTCGCTTCGTGTCCTGCTGTTCACGAAGCGACATGACACAGAATCCTGATCTGGGCACCTGTCGAAAGGACACGACCATGCTTCGCTCCATTCGTGCAGAACAGGATCAGTCTCAGAACTTTCTGATCGCACCTCGTAGGTAACCTAAAGTACAGTGAACAACCTGCCATGTGGAATAATCCCATTTCATAAACATGCAAAACCTGGCTAAATTACACCCATCCAAAAGCCATGAATACTGAATGTCTAGCATTTTGCAGACAGCCTAGGGTATACCAAGGGGGGCATCCTACTTTCCATATCCCCCCATTTCATGCCAGTGTGAATACCCATGGCCCCCTTATGGCTCGAATCCTGCGGTTCACTACAAGTGACTGGGAGAGGATTCGGCTGAGGAAATTGCGCTGCTTCTCATTGGTTTCAAGCGTGAATTCCCCAGACTAAATTGTCAGAGTCTGGGGGTCTGAGATGGGAAAGTAGATGAGTCAATAGGCAGTAATGATGTCTTATTTACCCAGCTGGTTGAGGGAACTGCTGGGACAGTACTGAGGAAGCCCCCTTAACTCACCCAGCTGGACCCTGAGGCCTACAGCCAAAACCGCAGACTCCCTCCCCAGCTACTCCACTGAATAGCAGTCTATGAAATTTAAAAGGCGATAACATTAAGAGACATGCCATTGGTTTTCATTTGGGACATACATTGGTGGGAAAGAAACAACAAGGGCAAGAACACAGAAGAGCAAAAATATGCATGTAAAGACAGCTGGCCTTCTAAAGATGGAAGTGCTGGGAATCATTTAGACCAACAAAAGAATACAAATGACTCAACAGTGTACTGCCAGAGTGAAACAGGGATATAAATCCACATGAGAGGAGACAAAGGATGGGAGAATGAGGGACAGGGTGACTTACTAGTTCTCCCAAGGAGGCGGCCAGCATGTGAGTGACAGGTGCCACATGTGGTAATGCAAATACTCCAACGGTGCCGAGAAGGCCCTTCGTGTATTCGTAGATGACGAAGAAAGCAGCGGCTGAAACCAAGCAGAACCACAGGCGTTTAAGGCCCATTAGTCAACCAGCATAGAGCAATTAATATCCCTCACTACCACTGACAGGGGAGGAACTGAGGGGTGTGTGTGTGTGTGTGTGTGTGTGTGTGTGTGTGTGTGCGTGCGCGCGTCTCTGCCTGCACTTAAACGGAAAGAAAGTTAACACATCATTCTGCAAAATAATAAATATTAAATCATCAAATACACTCCACAGTACTCAAATAAAGAGATTATTACTGTATTTCCAATAACTGACTGTGAGAGTGGTAGACATGCAGAGAAAACATATTTTCTTTAAACCGATGCTCAAGTATTAGGTATGCTGGAGCTACTACCCTGCAAGATAGTGCTTGGCCCCTTCTCAAATGCTCTCCTTGACCAGGATATTGCCTGTGTGGAAAACACTAAACTACAATTAGAAAGGTTTATATCTATAGCCCCTTTATAGACCACTTCAACAACAAGGCAATTCAAAGTTCCCAAATTAAAACCTAGGAAAACAAACAGATATAAAAGGGATATTTAAATAGGATTGTAAAGCAAAATAATTTATTGAAATCCTAAAAGGAGAGCCTCTGAGCATCATTTAGTTTACGGTTCCAGTGAATTCAAATAATCACTTTTCAAATTGCTAAATTTTCAGAAAGCTACGGTGTTATTTGTGGTAAATTCTTTGAGTGCGTGGTTAATTTGCTGCAGATCAACAAATAAATTAATCAGCTTGAGTGTTATTAATGGTACTTTTTTCAGCAACTGTTTAAAGGAGTAACAAGCAATTGGCAGCACTTAAAGCTGTGAGAAAAGCATAAGTACATTCCATGGAGAGACTGAAGGGTTTTTTAAACATTTGATCCTCTTTGAAGCAGTGCCTATAGAAAAAATTAGAAAGCCTGAACACAACCACAAAAAAGTAGCTTTTTAAAATAATTTAGTCAACAAAATTATCAATTGATGGATTATACTTTTGTGGAAAATATTGGTAGACCCCTGGCCTCAAAAGCAAGTGTTTTACCTCTTTAGCTGAAATACCTGTTGTGGTTATATTGTAGGTATTCTGTATAATTCATCGACAGCCTCTTGCATTAGCTTGCTGAACTCTTCCATGAAAATCTGTTAAGTTTTAGGATTTTCTGACAAATACTGCCCGTTTCCAGTAATCCTACAGCATTTTAAAGGGTTTTAAAATTTGTAACTGGTCCACTTCCAGTTCAACTTTAACTTTCAGACATAGAGCCTCACATTAAGTCTCATTGTCTCAGTGTATGGAAGGGAGCCAAAGAACTCCAAACTATAGCATTCCTATCACCGCTGCTCCCAGTTGGTATAGAGCTTCTCTTATTTACTTCACTTATAGTAGACTTTCTTATAGTGGATTTTAGATAGATGCTTTACATTAATGTAATCAAATAAAAATTAGTAAAAATCTGAACACTTAAAGTAAACGTCTATCAAATGGAATGCTTTTCCTTCTCTCGCGCTCTCTCGCTGCCTGCTAATACACCATCCCCCTTTGTGGGAGTGTTAATTAGTCAACTAAGGATTAACAAGGATTAATAGATTAGGAATTATCTTCTGTCGATGGCAAACCTCTTGAGTATTTCGCCTTTATTTTCAGCTACTTCTACGAAGAGAATCAAGTGTTTTTTTTATCCAAATGTGTTACCAAAAAAAAGGGAAAAAAAAGTATAAAACTTTTACCCCAACTTATATACGATTTTAATGCCAATACCGATACTGATACCAATATTTAGCTATTTGAAAAGGCAATACATCACCTGATTTTATTTTTTTGTTTGTTTGTTTCAGCTACATGAAACATGAACAGATTTCTTTAAGACGTGTGTTACTTGCTGACGCAAGTCAGCTGGTTTTTGTGTTTGTAGCATTCCAAACAGTTGTTGCCAACAGGGAAGTTGTACAATATCAACACGCATAACATGGTTCAAGGGTGTTTTTTCCATCTCCTTTACCTTTCCAGTTTTCGCTTATCGGCCATTATAAATGTCAATACTGATAGAGTAACAAACAGCTAATATCGACAGATAATATCGGCCCACCGATTAATGAGCTGGGCTCTAATCAAACTAATCTGATTGTGAACTACCAAACTGAAATATCCAACCAGAAGTCTATCAAAACAGCAAAATAAGTTTATGTGTGAAAGGTAAAAGATTATACTACCAGACAGGTAAGTAGCATAGAATTCTGTTAAATGCTGACAGGTGTAGGCGGTGTAGGAAAAGATATGTTCCAAAACAACTTGTGACCAAGAGACAAGCTGCGACTGCTGGCTGGACGTTTTTCTTTTTGTTGTTGTTTAAAAAAAAATTAGATATATGTTACTGTCATTTCTGGTTGCATTACTCATTAGGTCCTCCAAATACATGGACAAAGAACCAGGTGAGATTAAGGTAGATTTTTGTTAAAATGAGATTATAATGTTATATCTTCTTCAAGATGAATAAGCCTCTGTAAACATAAGTCACGGTGTAAATAATAATAATAATGTTTACACCGTGATACACAGTGACACTGAAAGAATAACACAAACACAAAAATACTGCACACAATACTTCAGATGGAATACATATCCAGCTGTCACAATTTGATATCATACCACTGGGGAAGGAGCCGACAGCAGCAGATGGGACTCCAGCGTAGATGCCCCTAAAGCCTCCAGCCTTGTAGAAGCCCTGCTGACTCTGCAGTCTGGTCTTTATTGTGTCGAGTGGAAACAGGGTCAGATCCACACACATCCCCGCACAGCCTCCTGCCTGCGGTGACAGTCACATTGTGAGATGTACAGTAATGCTGCAACACTCACTCCTCTAACAGTGGTGGCTGTCCACTTAGGAAACAGAAAACACTGCTATATTGTCACGTTAATGTCTAGCAAATATTTGACTGCAAAACAAGGTGCTCTGAGAAAATGTTAGTTGTGTCTGTAAGAGTTCATTTAAAATCCCACTCTTAAGGTCGGTTCAAGTCACCACAAAATCCAACCGAAAACAGACGGGGTAGTAGATTACCTGAAGTTTATCAATTAGCTTTTTTTTTAAATTGTAAACCAGATGTAAACGAAAACAGTCTAGAATAATGATATCTATATTTATGTACATTTATATTTACATTATAATAACATTTACTTATATTAATTTCAGTTCCGTTCTCTTATTTTCTCGAGCTAAATATAAAGCGTCATGGACCTTTACCTGTTCAAACAGATTTCATTATACTGTCTGAACAACAAGGAACCAGCAAAGTGGCGTTTTTTAATGCAGATATATGAGAGGGTGGTTAACAGTTTATATTTGTCTGTATTTAAAGTACGACTCTGTGTAAATAAAAATATCTTACCACCAGAGACGCCATGAACTCTCGCCTGTCCATGTTTCCGCTCTCAAAGCTGCCCTTGCAGTCTTTCAGCTCTTAAAAATACAAATGCTACACATTATGTGACACTTCAGTAAAACCAAATCACGCCTATGAAGGACGCAGCCATTTTGGATAAATTACTTCCGCATTGCGTCACGACGCATGTGACGTCGACCTCTTGAGCCGAAGCTTCACGCGCGTGTTTGTTTTCAGAGCGTTTCAGAACGAGAGACTCTCCAACTGTAACATACTCTATAACAGTATAATATGTGCCTTTTAATACTTTCCCTGAGGTGTAATGTGATGAGCTGTGGTAAGTCCGCCAAGTTTGGCTCTGAAGTGTTTGAGGAATGCTCGAAAATTACTTAAAATTATATATATATATATTCCCCACTTCTCCCTACAGGGTTCGTACGGGTGCTTGAAATCCTTGAAAATGCTTGGATTTTAATATTGTCTTTTCAAGGTTTGAAAAGTGCTTGAATTTCGGATGTGGTGCTTAAAACTGCTTGAAACTGTAACCGTATTTCATTTACTACAAATAACTATCTGATTGAATAGTTTCCTTATCAGATAGAGAAATAAAATGAGTCGCAAAGTCTAAAAGCAAAATTTCTCCATCTGGGCTGCCTTGCACCTCTGCATGTCAGTCTGTTTCAACGTGTGACCCCCCCCCCCCCCCCCACACACTCTGACAAA
>VVHJ01022786.1:1380-15308 GCA_015107715.1 Tylochromis polylepis
ATTGTAAAAAAAAAAAAAAAAAAAAAAAAAAAAAAAAAAAAAAAAAAAAAAAAAAAAAAAAAAAAAACACCAAAAAAAACAACAACAAAAAAAAAACCAAACAAAAAAACCCAAAACAAAACAAAGAAAAAAAAGAGAGAATGTTTTCAGCACCTTTTTCCTAGAGTGACTCCTGCAAGCTTGATCAGGTCTCTCATGCAGGGGGTAACAATGATTGGCTGCTCATCCGAATCACCGGCCTCATCGTAGCTCTCCACCTGCTCTACCACAAACTGGGCATGGCGCAGGAGTGTGTCTTCAGTGAAGCAGTTGAAGTTTAGTCCAGCAGGAGGCACGGTTGTCTGAGGGAAGGGAAAACAAGACATAATAATCTTTAGACATGTCATTAAGAAAAAAGAAAAAAAAATTGATCCCTGCAGGAAGCCAGTACCACAACAACCACAGTTACCTTTAGATGAATGGAAATATGCTTAGTAAAACATTTTTTAAATTCTCAAACAGATACCATGACAGGAAACTGGATGACAAAGATACTAGTTTGTGTCATTCACACAAGACTGCACCTCAATCTTATTGAGAAGGTCTTCATAGGTAGCATCAGGATTCTTCTGGAGGAATTCAACCACTATCTTGCTCATATAGATCTTCTCTTGCATCAGTGCAAAGATGGGAGCATACTCCTCACTGGGCTGCATTAAGATGTAATCGGCAAAAGCTAGATAAGGAAAGATTTGGATAAACATTAGCGTACTGTATATATGGATGTAATTTTTTTTTTTTTTTTAATAAATGGAGAAGAAAATGCAAAATTTTGCTACCTGTGGTGAAACCAATCAAAGCTTTTTCTCCACCATCAAAACCAGTGATCCACCAGGCATTGATGGGTCCCAGCTTTTTGGCAGGAACACCACCTGAAAATACAGGGGAAAAAAAAGGTTATAAAAGCTAAAAGAAAATAATGTACAATCAGAATGACCTTTCAATAGCTGACAGGTTTTCCATACCATCCATGCAAGGGTTGTCATCATAGATGGGTTTGACAACACAGCTGAAGTAAAGCTCAACATTCTTCTCAATAAGTCCAGAGTCGAATGGACAGAGATGGCCACGCTTGTCATAAACACTGCAAAACACATTGTAATACCATGAGACTGACAAAAGCGTCAAGTGTTAGAATATGAAAACATTGTAATTAGAAGGAACACATTTGTTCTTCTAAACTCATCTTATTTTGGGGATCACTACAGCAGATCATCTGCCTGTCTCTCACCCCATCCCTAGCATCCTTCTGTCACGCCAACTCACTGCATGTCCTCCTTCACCACATCCATGATTCTTCTCTATGGTCTCTTTTCCTCCACAAAGTTACTATCCCTACTCTGCACATATCCAAACCTCGCCTCTCTAACCCTGTCTGCAAATCTCTGAACCTGAATTATACTCATTCCTAATCCTGTCCATTCTGGACCCTCACAATGAAAATCTGAGTATCTTCAGCTCTGCCTCCGGTCTTGTCCGTACATCTCAATACCATCTTAGCCCTTCCCTTTCACTCTTGCTGCTATCATTGTGTCACAAACCACCCTGACACATTTTGAAAGCCTCTCCACCCTGCACAGACTCCCTGATGTGCTGTCCTTTATTTGAGAAGGTTGAGCCCATTTTCAGTACTCCTCCTTGCAGCAGCATCGTTGCACTTGGATGGCTCTCATTCACACAGCTTTCATTCTTCTTTCCAAAGCATACCCCCCCATTTCTCCACTCTCTTCCTACTGTTACTACAGATCACTATGTCATCTGCAGACACCATTCCTGCCTGACCCCATCTGTCAATCTGTCCATCGCCACTACAAACAAAAAGGGGCTCAAAGCAGATCCTCATGTAATCCCACCCCAACAATGAACCCATCTGTCACTCCTACTGCACATCTCACCAGTATACGTTTTTCTAGAGCCACAAAGATGCAGTACAACTCTTCCTGTCGTTGGATATTTCTCCACCACTCTGAAAGCAAACACCAAATCTGTTGTGCTCTCTCTGCGAAGCCTCATACTTCATGGTATGGGCTCAAACTTTATCCCACTGTAGTTACTACTACACACATCTCATTTGACCAACCACCTTTCCAATCCATCCTTTTCATAGCTGCCCTCACTTATTCCCTGCACTTCCTGACCAACAGTGCCCCTCTGTCATTTTCTTCATTCTTGAGTTCCTCAAGGTACTACTTCCACCCTGTCAGCACCCTCTTGACTCGTTAGTACATTTCCAACTCTATCCTGCTGCACATCTTTTTGAGCTTGATGTCTACCTCTAGCCAGTCAACACAAGTCTTTCTCTCCTTGCTTAGTGTCCAGTTTTGATCCTCCAACCTAACAAGCTGTGTACGTTACCTTATAGGAACAAACCCTTAATAAAGATCGAGAATCACTCACCTGAAGTTTGTGATCTTGTGCTGTGGCAGATCCTCATAGCTCTCAAATCCATCCTCATTGGAGTCAAACAGGGAGAGGCGCTCATCTGTTAACATTTCAGGCTCGTCCAGCTAAAACACAGCAATTATGTTTGGGATTTTTTATAAGTTCAAAACAAATAAAACTGCAGTTTTTGACTATATGTGTGGCAAGTTCTCTCACCGCATTATCAGGATCCCCTTGAAAGAACTTCAGGTCAGAATCATCCAGGTATTGTCTACAGTCTTGACATTTGGGTGGTGGCGTCTGAACAGTAACAAAAACACAATCCAGTCAGCACAAAGCAGTAATGCCTCCAAAGTGTTTACAGTTCACCAATCCAAATCATTACCTTTACAGCAGAAACAGGCTTTATAATGTCACTCTTGCCTTCTTCTGGAGCAGCACTGCATAAAGAAAAGTGTCAGCACATTCACTTGTATAAGCTATATCACACTTTGTGTTCTCATGACAAAGATACTTACTTTTCATCCGACTCCACTTTGAGACGCTTCTCCTCCCGAGACTACAAACAAGTTTCAAAGTATGTGGAGGGTTATTTATCAGACACGGAGGAACTGCAGCTTCTATTGATGTTTATACATTATTGGTACATAAGATTACATTACCTCCTCAATGTCATCATCTTTCTTCAGTTCATTCTGTCCGTTGACAGCTTCTCCGTTCAAGTCCTCTGACTTGCGTTTCTGACTGAAAGACATTTATTTTAAGCAGATTATAGTGACGAAAGAGTTGTGTTTTATGTCAAAATACATAAATGAGTTATATAAATGTATTCCTATACGCACACTTTAGTGAACATTGACAAGATGGTTGGCTGTTTCCCACTGTTTCTTGTAACCCTGGTACTTGCTGGAGACTCTACAAAAGAAAAAACAAAAACTTTACTTAAATATCTGGATAAAGCCATTGAATTTGCAGGTGATCGTCATCTTAAGAGATTTAAAACGTACTTTTTGTATCAGAAGTTGCCTTGCTCCTGCGTCCACCCTTCCCTTTCGAAGCAGTTGGTGACTTGACAGATTCCTCCTCCTCCTGTACGCTCATGGTCACATCTTCATCATGCTCGTCTTTGTGCGAACCATTTGAAAAGCCATTCGTCTTTCCATTCTTCTCTGCGTCATCAACGTGAGAGCCATTTTCAAGATGAAGTTCTTTCCCAAGTAGGGCCTTTACTTTAGAGATATAGACCTCCTGAAAAAAAGTACATGACATATGTCACAAGTTAGATGACAGAAAGTGAAGTAAGGTTTTAGGATTAATATCAATTTGGACAACTTACAACTGACTGACCTTTGAGATCTCTGAACTTTTCATTTTTTCCTCCAGGCTGGTCAGCTGATCCTGAGCATCAACATGCAGAAAGTCCTGCACCAACTTGAGCTTCTCTTTCACGTGATCCTGGAGTGACATTTTAAAAGAGAATAAGAGCTAATCAATAATATTAAAAAAAACAACCAACAACAACAAAAAATGAGGCACAACTTATGCACACACGGGGATAAACACACAAAATATAAAGAACACAAGTGTCCTAAACTGGATTGCATTACTTAGTCCATGGGACAATTTCCAGCCTAGAAACTGTTACATAGTACATATTTTAGTTTTGATTCCTTTTGATGTTGCACCACTGGTGTCAGTTTGCAGGTGCTGTCCACCAAAAACTGCTCAACTAGAAAATGGCACAAAAAATAATAATAAAGTTAAATTTTCGTTCATTTTATTCATAATTATTTGTGATTTAAGGGGAGTGCAATGCGGATTGAGCGGGGAACTTCCCTTTGAAGTGACAGTACAGAAACCAACGAAAATAGTAAACAGTTCATTCTTCCACACTAAACTTCCGTTTCAGAACTATTAGATAAGCATGTTTTGAGTCCACAACTCACCTCATCTGCAGATCCTTCCTCATCCAGCCTCTGCAAGCTGTAAACAAAGAAGAATCAAAACAGTGCTGCGGTAAATGAGAGCGAATCGTGTGGGAACACATCCTTTGTTATACTACAGTAATAAAAAAAAAAAAACACTGACAGCGGGAAAGCAGAAACACAGATAACAAAACTTCCTGAGTGGCGCCAAATCTCACACGCTGTCCCATCCATTGGCATGCTAATGATGCTAACTGGCTAATAGTGCATGCCGCATCAACCCTGTCAATGGCAACAAGCTAATGTTAGCAACATCTGTTTGCACAGGTGAACGGTAAACCGCCAGTAACGCTCACGACAACCAGAGAAAGTCTAACCCAGTGGGGCTGCCATTACCGCTTTAACCGCCGCTGTTATGGCTTTTGAAATAAAAGCTGCAAGCTAGCTACATCAGTAGAACACTATTAGCATTCATTACAGTACCTTTTCCTGACATCGTCCGGGAGAGGCAGGGACGTCCTGGATGGCATCGTAATAGAGCGTAAGACACGAGCGATTGAAAATGTTTTAAAACCGTTAAAACACCGTTTAAAACTCCACTAAAATTAACCACCGCGCAGCTCCACGGTGACTGTCTGTCGCGTGCAGATGGATGCTATAAGCAATTCGGGCGCGCGGGCCGTCTTTTCGCGCGGAAACCCGGGTGTTGTGGACTGTACCACTGTAGCGATGTACAGGTGAAACAGTTTCGATGAAAGACTTAATACATCCTTGTTGTAGTATCGATTGTGACCTGAATTACACGTTTATCTCATAAATCTCCTTTATAAAAGAAAAACAGGGTTTTTGGTGACTCTTTTCTAAAGAAATACATTATCTAGAAATGCACAATTAACTCGAGCCACCCTTACTGTTTGATAGATGTCGAAGTCGACTGACCAGGCGGAAGTTGTTGTTTACTAATGAGCAATCGCAGCAAGACATCTGCATCTCTGATGTATTACTACTTGACTGAATGGCATCGTAATTGTCATACACAATGTAGCTGTTGTATTATTGCAGGATAACAGTTGTGGATTATCCACAATGGATAATTTCGCTTCCAGTGTGACTGTACTATCTATGCCTCAGGTCATGATTGCCTTATGTTGTTTGTCCTTTTTTGTTTGTCCATTTGTCCTAGATATTTTGATTTGGGCGACTGCAATGTGATTATGAACAAATAAATAAGGAAACAGGGTCCTTCAAATATAACCAGCTACGTGTCTATTCCACCACAAGGTGGCACTGTGTCATTGGTAGAACATTAATTTCAGGCTGTCAATTTATTCTTGTATGGTATTTACACATTGAAACCCACCGTGACCGCTTTTACCACCAACTTTAATTGACACATGTTTATTCTGTAGCGTTATTATATTAATTAGTCAGTGTTTAGCTGTGTGAGCTGTGTGTACAATCACTGCACAGTTTAATAATGAGCACAAATAAGTTGGGTTTTTGTTCACTTTTCCTTTAGTGTAAATTGTGAAGTACTTCAAACTTCGTGCTGTTCTGCAGCGATGAGTTTACATGGGCTGTGCATGATGACTTAAGTGCTTTATGTGTATACAACTTCACATACAGGTTTCTGAATCTGATGTAATATCCTGCAGCGCTCTGGAAAGACTTGGCAGACATCCCAGCAGCACAGCCTCCTGGGGCTGATTCAGCCAACGTTCCCACCCAGGAATCCTGGATGTCTGACAGGAAACAGGCCCAAATTTCCCAAGGCCTCTATAAGTCAGCCTCCCCCCTCACCCCAAGCATCCCTCTTACCCAGAAAAACCTCTCCCGGGGCTTTTCCTTTATGCTTCTCTCAGACAAACACTTACAAACAAGCCATCTTCTCCACCACACCCCACTTTTAGCCCCCGCACTCTGACCTCGGCCCAGCTTCCCATCCTTTCCATGTGTACCTTTAGCCTTAAAGCAAAGCAATATTTTCATCAGGTAAGCTAGCCATGATTAATCACAAAGCAGTATTTCCACAATTTCAGGTTTTCATGTTGAGGCTAGTGTTTTTCTGACCTTGTCAGAGCATGTTTGGATTTAATGCTGCATTTTAATTCCTTCTCAGATGGATTCACAGTAAAAAGAGACAACTCAGGACATGCAGAAAAGTTGCAGCTGCCACAGTGGTTGATTAAAGCTCAAAATTAAACATGAACACTTTTTTTTCAGCATTTCATTTATTTTTATAAAACTGTAATTAAAAATTAACAAAAAGGCATGTACCTATTAGTGTTTCAGATTGTACCAATTTAATACAGGAAGCGTGCTACTGGACACACACAACTATTGCACACAAGACATTGCATAAAACAAAGTCATAGATACTGTACAAAGATACATATATACTTACAAAACATACAGTTATTTATATATTTAACATAAAAGTTGGCAAACTCATAGGTACACAGATTTTTTTTAAAAAATGGGGTAAAGGAAACATCACTGAAGCTGCCAAAGTGCGTGTCCATCTAAATTTAGAAGTCAATATAAAAAATTAAAAAAAAACACTGACTGGGAGAAGAGTTTTAATTGTGTGTCTATGGGAAGAAGGTTACAGTAAGCCTAAACAACAGGAACCGGACACTGAAAAAACAGGACTTCCTATGGCTGAGGGAAGTTGCGTGTTGTAGGATGTCAGGGAACAAGGATGAAGCTGACCTCCCAGGAGGGCAGATACCTCCCGTGCGTCTGAAACCGGATCTTCTCCTATTTTGTAGACAAGGTGAGGGGTCTTGAGAAACATGAGATGCGTTTGGATCTTTAGTCACACAAGGCGTATGGTTTGCAAATTAAACCAAGATGTTCACAACTAATTCTTGTTCATGGTGCTGTTTGAAACTTCACAGTAAGAATGACCTACCCTGTTTATCACACTCTGTTTGTCAATGACTTTGTAATTCCAAATGATGATCAATAATACTGTCAACAATGGGGCACATGCCCCGAACACTTCATACATACATTCAGCCTTTTTCCCCATGAGGAAGGCACAAACAGAGGCAGCACATTGATCACATCTATGTTACTACAACACTGCAAGGGCAGCTGTTCCTTTAGTTAAAGCTGCTGGACAGCTGTTATTGAGTCAAATTCACCATCTGTGCCAACTCTCTTAAGGAAATGTGCGTTCTGATTAGGCCTTCCTCGACGGAAACTGTTTAGATACAAAAGACAACAGTAAAAGCAAGAGGGACAGATTATGAGTACAAATGAGGGAAGGGGTGTTAGTGATGGAAGCCATATCTGGAGTATATCATACATGTTAGCACTTACAGTCTGAGTTTCATGCATTAAATGTGAGCAGATTACACAAGTTTGTTGTAGTTTATCAAAAGGTACGGTTATATAGGGAATATATAGTCCTGGTTTTGTCAAAGGACTACTTAATAATTTTGTTTCAGTTGACCACTGCCTCAGACTCCGTAAAGAATGAGTGATGCAACTTTAAGCTTAATGCATACATATTTCAGTGAGGAAGAGTAATGTGGTTTAATCTTACACAGGGCAGGGCAAAAATGTCTACAGTAACCTACAAAGTGCAATTTTGCAAGTTTTGCATTGACACAGTTCTTGAACAGCCCAAACAGCAATTACATAACTATGATATTATGCACATTATTTTTTGGCTTATTTTTGGCTTTTAAAAGGGTTTAGATGAACATGATCATAGGCATATACGTGAAAATGGTTGGCTCCACAATCGAGAGAAGTACCCATGAGAACATTTTTTTGTTTCTCACTTACTACATTGGTTTCCTCTTGCACTTTTTCACCAGCTGCATAGGTGATTTTAATTGCATACTGATTATGAATTCACACAGTATCAATTGTAATGGGAAATTTAAGTCTGTGTCTCAAAGACAGCTTTGTCCCAGCCTCACCCACATGTCTTAGATCCAGGACGTGCTTGCTTGTTTCTTAACATCCGTTTCTCTTTCTCACACAAATACACATGATATCCTTGCACCCTATCAAACACAGGTGGTACATTCTTTCATAATGGGCATTTTCTGGTGTTCAAGTTTGTTGGTGCAGTGTTCCAGAGAGCTGGAGCTTTTTAGAGGGACCAGACATCGTTCAGAAGGCCGCCCACTTTGCAGCACGCCCCAGCAGCACATCAAACGGAGGAACTCCTTTCTCATGTCCTTGCTGCGCAGCGTGTAGATCACTGGGTTAAGCGCAGAATTCAGCGTGGCAATGCAAAAAAAGGTGCTTGATTTAGAGAGGATAGGGCAGGAATATATGCTGCAGGATGAATCCAGAAGGAGAATTGTAAAAGCAGGCAGCCAGCAGACAATGAAGACTCCCAGCACTATTGTGACCGTTTTCAAAAGGGAATAGGCTTGTGAGTTGGTTGCTTCCTGGTGGCTGGAGCGTACAATCAAATAGATCTTCACATAGAGGATGACAATAGAGAGTAGTAGGAGGCTGAAAACGGTGACAACAAACACAATGTATTTCTTGGAGTAAAGTGGCAATACTGCCGAGCATTCAGGGAGGTTGTCGATGCAGTTCCAGCCGATGATGGGAAGTCCTCCAAGAAGGATGGAGGTAACCCAACAAGCTCCGATTAGCAGAAACATTCGGCATGTTTTGTGTGAGCCATACACCTTTACCTTGGTGATAGCGATATAGCGCTCTATAGCTATTGCTAACAGGCTGAAGACTGAAGCTGACAGAGCAATGAACACCGTGCCTTCCCTGATGAACCACTGTATTGGGAACAGATCAAATGTCCTTGACCCTGACAAAAAAATGTTGGCTATATATGCTGAGCCTGCAAGCAGGTCAGAGAATGCCAGGTTGCCGATGAAGAAAAACATAGCCGAATGGAACTTCTTGTTGCGGCAGACGGCAGTCAGGACCATCAGATTCTCAAGGATGATGATGGTGCAAAGGATCACGATCAATATTTCGAGACTGGTGGGATGTTCTTTTCGTTTTTTCTCAATTTCATCATCCAATGCCTTCGTTGTCATGTTTTTAGCATGGGTGTAGTATAAGTGAATCACAGTTTTATTGTAGTACTGGGAATATTTGCTCCCCATGGTGACAGGGTGGCAATGCACAACGGCTTTACGGCAAAGATTCATTCACACAGTGTTGTGCAGAGCGTCTATGCCAGTAGTTTTTGCCTTTAAGTAAAGGACAGGAAGGATGCTGGAAAGGAGACTGTCTGTCCTACAGTCACGTCTCAGAAGCTCTATGTGGGTCACCTGCAAACACAAAGAAAGAGAGAAGGCCTGGATTACTGACAAAGGAAATGTTGTTGCATCGATGTAATAAACTATGACAAAGAAAATATATATTTTTAGCAAAGCCATGTACTCAGCAAAGTCAAAGCCTAAAGCAAAACAGAGTATCCAGGAATGTTCTTTAGTCAGTACAGCAGAAACTAGAAAATTCTTACTTTGACCGTAATAACCCAGCCACAGTAAGAAGGTAATAAACAAGGGCTTCAAAAATAAAACCTTTTACTGTCAGAAATCCTTGAATTGCTTTACAGCAAAACAGATGAAACATAAAGAATTGGGTGCTACATTTAAACCACAAAGGCAAACCTTGCAGTTTGCAAGGAAAAGAAAGTCAACCCGCAGAAAGACTTTGCACCTAACCTAAAAAAATTTTTTTTTTAAAAAGCACTTTAGTTATTAACCTCCACAAGCAGAGATCATCTTCAGGTGAAAGAATAAATGCTTTGTCAGGGCTGGTGCTTAGAGAAAGGGCTGCGCTCCCAGTCTGAAGGGGACATTCCACTAACCCTGTCCAAGCACTCGGCTGTCAACACACAGCATTGTTGTGGGGAGCAGACCATTCCACTCTAGTGAGTTACCTCTTGAAACTTCAACATAGCATGCGGATCAGCCAGAGCTCTTCATCCTGACAAGCACCAGCCACCCACTTCCAACCAAAACTTTTACAGCTAATCAAATAGATACCAGAACGGAAGAGGTTGGGGCTTTCCTAAGATTTGAAAAACAAGATGGCTTAACTCTACACCACATTTTTACATAATGATTACTGAATATCATTAGTTTGATGAAAAACGCTGTGGAAAAACTGAACTAACAGGAGAGTTTTATAATGAAACACCGAAAAAAAAAGTCCCGGTGTGAACCGCTACAATGGATTCAAATTACTTTTTTATACAACAACAAAATAAAAATGGGCTGCAGCAACAGAATCTGAAGTAAAGGAAGAGTGGAAGCTCTGCAAATCTAATTAGAGGTGGAGCTGGTGTTTTAAACCTGTCAAAAGAAATATGATCTCTCTGCAGACTAGCTTTCAAAGTAATTCAACACTGATGCGTCCTTGTCTTTGCTAGGGAAAGGGGAGAGCTGAGGTAAGTGTTGGCTAAAAAAGAAATGAGTGGAAACTGGGACTGGATCTCTCCTCTGTTCTAGCAGGCTTTGAATCTAAACCTGAGAGACCACAAGATAAAGAAGGAACAAGACAAAGCCAGACAGAGAGAGCATGCATGTGGAATGGCATCTGGACACAAAGGCAGGAATCTGAGACATCACTGTGACGTGCACATACATACACAAACCCATCAATGCGATGCATTGCACATGCACAGAAGTCCATTGTAACACACTCGGCTAAGTGTGACAGTAGTGTAGCAAAGCATCCCCCTTGCATTCAGGCAGGTTCAGCGCACAGCTGCTATAGGCTGCCAGTAATAACTAACACGCCGTTTCCTTAAGCAGGAACAAAGAACAATAGTCTCCTTCAGTGTGGATAGCATTGGCCTTCAGCCTTAATAAAGGGACAGCATGCTTCCATTTGGCTGCGGCAACTGTATCATAGCAGAAATTTACAGCCAAGCACTCCCTTATCCAAATGCTATCAGAAAAGCTGGGCTCCTCCCCATCCCTTTTAGCTCCAGTAATAGACACAAATAGGAGTGTTTGAGCTTAAGCACATGTGGCATCTGCACTGGGGTAATTATATTAGGTTGTATTATTGCAGCCTATAATGAATTTACTCATGAAAAAGAACCTGTGTCTCTGCAGTCTCCTGTCTACTAATGGAGAAAAAAAAAAAAAGGGCCTTTCTTTGTTTCACCTTGACTTTTTTCTCTCAGCTCTGTCATTTTCTTTCCCTTTCGGGATGGTGCTCTTTTTATCTGTTGTGTAGACAGCTCAAGGTCTGCCTGTCACCAAGGAGTTTTTGGCATCTGTCATCAAGGGATTTCACTTCATGTGGGAAAACTTGACGGGCTGGTTTGCCAAGCGCACGTCTCAGAGCAACCCTGCCCTGCCGCTCTACCTGCAATACAGTATGGCACTCAGATGTTTCTAGATTGACTGGTCAACACCCGTGAACCCCTGCCTTCCTACCCCTTTGTTGAAGCATTTGATACAGACAGCACTGTCGCACTTCCACAATAAGGATGACAGTGCTAGAAAGTGTTGTCATACCATAACTACAAATTTCTCCATTTTTTTAGACTACAGTATATCAGAAGAAGAATTTGAACATTTGAAATAATAATCACAATTAATGTTATAAGAGTAGTATAAAAAAGATATACTAAAGTCATTCTAGTCATTTTATTAACTATTATTAGATTTAAATTTCCCCAACTCTATGAAAAATTTACATTTTTTATTAATTGCAGGCAGAGTAGAAAAGTCGGCCTATATTTAAATATATTTCTAATGCCACATATAAACCACATGTCTGCTTATGTGCACATTTCTGCACTTAAACACATCTGTGCATGAAAAATACATTACAAACGCACCCAAATATAATGCATGCACTTTTTGCTTTCATATGTAGATGCTGCCATGCAGAAGTGTCACTTAAATCGATTCAAGGTAAAATGTCACGGAACCTACTCTCAACTTCAGTCATTATAGATTAAAGATTTAATCTGAGGTTGTTTCCAACACATGTACAGCGTGTGCAGGCTTTTAGAAATACAGGTATTTGATGTTTTTCCATCGGAATAGCAACAGTTTCGTTTTGTTTTTCACGTAGGTGAAGGTGGAGGTGGAGGTGTAGCATGGGTTGCTGAAAGACAACGTGATATCCTGTCTGGATTTTACAGCAACAGCCCAACAAGGTGCAAGAGCAGGTGATGAAACAAACGCTGGTAGAGAAGCAACACATGAATTCGAGACAAAGGAAGTCAAACAAGAGACATACACCTGTGGCAGGATATCCTATCAAAAAGCTTTGAGATCTGTATCATAATAAATCTACGTATTTCTCATGATCTCAGAAATGATGCAAAGGTTGTCATGTAATCCACCTTTCTTTACATTAAGGTGTTTACGATACTTCACAGCTAGGCTTACTTGTCATACCACACACGCAAGAAAATGCATGCAGCAGCATTTGGCACAGAGATTTTTTTTTTAAGCTTTATTTACAGTGGCGGGGATATGCGATGCATCATGGTAGCACAAGGCAAGCTACTGTTCCCTGAACATGGACAGAAAAAAAATTATCTGATTTTACCATGTACGCCTTAAACTTCCACACTCTTCAGCCATTTTGGCTTAGAGAGAAAATTCAAATCGTTTCTGAAAGATGAGAATTATTATTTCACTTTCATTTTACAGCTTAAATGACAAAATAAGTCCAACAGGCCTGTATAAATCTTGGTCCATAAAGGGTTTTAAACATACAAAGGTTGCTGGGGATAGAGTCTGACGGTTGCTCTTGAAAGCATTTTAACAAGAGACAGAGCTCTGTCTTCATCATGGCACTGACGGTTGAACAAAAGCTTCAGGTGTTTTTCATAAGAAACACACAAGTCTCAGTTTGCACCATAAAACAAACAAAGCCACGCTTTCTCGTTAAACCTCCTGCTACCTGGCTCCATTTACACCGGGGGAAAACATTTAATACTCACAGCGATGCTAAACCTCAACAACGCAGAAAGCTTTCTTTAAAGACAATTTCAGATAATAACAATGATGAACATTGAACTAAGAAAGTTTACATTTGACTGTTATCTTGGCTGCATTCAAATATGTTTACTGTTTACTTCGAAAAATCCCTCAGTGCGCTTACTGTTGAACTGTTTGTGGTTGGAGACATCCTGTGACACATCTTTCTCCATCTGCCCTTCGCACTCCCTGCTAGCAAGATACCGTAGTGGAAACATACACTCAGACCAGCCTCTTTTGTTAATTTGTATTATGACAAAAGCAATGTCTTCTTTTTAAACACCATAATATCAAAAAGTTAATGTGTCGATTCTCAAACTTAATCTCTCGTTTGTTATATGAAATGTAATGTATCTCAAAGTAACCTTTTATGGGTGCACAGGAAGCTTCTGTTGCCGTTATTTGTTCTTTCCTGTTCAGTCTCTCGCATGTTAATTATCAGTGTTTATCTTAAATGTGACAGTGAGTTTAGTCACATGGGCTTGCATCTTGCTTCCTTATGCTCCACGTGCATGTTCTCCTCTACCTGTTCTACTGTAAATGAAGATAACCACGTTAAAGTAGCAAAGATTTTTGTATTTGTGTGTGTGTGTGTGTGTGTGTGTGTGTGTGTGTGTGTGTG
>VVHJ01022791.1:1889-14508 GCA_015107715.1 Tylochromis polylepis
CCCCCCCAAAAAAAAAAAAAAATTGAAAAAAAAAAAAAAAAAAAAAAAAAAAAGGGCAGGGGTTCAGCACCGTTGCCGTAACTTATTTGTTTATTTATTTTAATTTGTTTCAATCTCATTTTACATTTTACTCATTTTACATTGTGGGAAACATAACTTAGAAACTTGTGAAAATACAGTCTAAAGTCACAAAATCTTTGCCTTCCTTCACATTTTCCAACCTTCCAGTGGGCCAGATTCTTTGCCGGGACTATTCTAGCCCCTGAGTCTTACGTTTGACACACCCGGTCTAAATACTTCTCCTTTTACCACTAAAGAATAATTTATCAGTTACTATCTACCCATAGAACAATTTTTTAAGATGCTTTTCCTTACACCTTTCCAACACTCGTTAGACTATGTTGCAATTATTTGTAACATTAAGAAAACAATGATCCATCATTCATTCCCACATAAGCTAGCCAGCTGTGTGGAGGTGATAGATGAGCCAAACATTGAACTTCTCTTTCTAGCTCTCTCTCATACTCCTTTATTTTCATCACTTGCTCAAAGTTTTGTGGCACTTTTCATGTGTCAACCCCAATGCAACACTATTGATCTGACTCTGGAGAGATTATCTGACAGCGTGTGTGGTTTTTAAAGGATATTGCATACACCCCCATGATAGCTGTCTTTTAACTCTGCAAACCAGTGTGACTGTTTAGATCAACTATAAATACAATTTTGATGTGCTCTGCCAACACACCTTAAGAATTGGTTTTGAGGAATCAAATCCCAGCCCGATTGTCCACGCAGTATACATGCCAACAAATAAATGTGCTAGAACAATGTTCAGTTGTGACCTACTTCGTACAGTAGGTCACAAAATTTATATAGTAGCTACAGATTTCTCTGCTTTTAGTTATTTGTCCACTCAATAGTGATAAAGGAGATTTACTTCATTCTGTACGGAGGATGCAAACATGTTTCCAATAGAGGTTCCTATATACTTTTCAAGAATCTCTTAAGCCTTCAGACACACAGGCCAAGAAACTGGGCAATTACCTCCTGGGAATCTCTGGTTGCTATGATAAAAGTGTATTCTGACCTGTTGGCGAAGGCTGCACCAAAAACCTCCTCTTGATTGCTTTGGTTGCTAGAAAATTGCTGCTGTCATGCATAGGTTGCAGAGTAAGACTAATCTACAAACAACACTGGCCAAGTGATAGTAAAACTTGAAGTGCAACATAGACTTTTCTCCTTCAAAGTAAAACCAGTGCCTTATCACCAACCAACACATCTAGATGGCCAAAAGGCCACTCTCTGTTTCCGGTTTGCAAACCATCCTAACTTGCCTGAACTTTAAAGAATAGGTTTCCTCCCTTAAACAGAATATTCAATTACATTATTTAAAAAAATAAATAAATAAAATCAATAAGAGGTCCCTTGTATGCAAACGAAATCTCAAAAATGGATTTAACAAATAAGAACTAAAGCTATGATCTAGTCTGCCACAGTTTTGGTCTTAAACAAAGTTAAGTAACTAGAGACAAAAAAACAAACAAATATGCATGCAAACCTATGTATACTTATTTAACAAAACAAAATGTTAATATTTAACAGCTTTACCTTTAACATTCAGATCATATTATCTTTCACTATAGTTTACAGTTAAATCATACGTTGGCCAGAGCCAGAGGAAAGGGCAGTGAGGGAGAGCAGAAATTGGTGATAGGAATACAAAGTGCTGCTTCACCATTTTGTCCATTTCCAGCTAAATAAGATCTTCCTCCACCTCCTCCACCTCTCCTGCTATGGCCTCTGGCAGGCAACTGGGAAAATACATTTCTCACATTATAACCCCTCAATATCTCTCCTGTGGCTCATCGAAAGTATGGCTGTCGCTCACTCTGTGTGTGTGGTGTGCGTTTTGTTTGTGTGTGTGTGTGTTTATGTAAGTGTGACTACCTCCTCTCTGCTATTTGGTACTTTATAAAGGATGGTCCAAAGTTAAATGTTGGCAGACAAAATACTTTAACTCCAAAGTTTTAAAGAGAGGTGGTTCAATGTCAGAGAAGCAAACTAATAATAGCTGGATAAATTTAAGCTGTGTAAGTAATTGAGAAATGCTTTTTCTGCCACTCATTAGGTAATGTAGAGGTGTCCTTGAGCCGGTCAGCGTCTAACAGACTGTGACTATAACAGGCAACTCCCCTGTGCACGTTTGTGAAAGTGAAGCAAGGCATTGCTGCAAATAAGCACTGATGCACTTATACCCCTGCGTGAATAATGTTAAAAATACAAATTTTATAATAATGTATTTTTTAAATCTATTCATTGTCATTGCCACTTAATGAGGCATTAAAAATTTGGTTTAAACCAGCCACAGTTCCCCACAAAGTACACAAAACTGATTATTTATATAGTAACACATTTTCAGTTTTTAATTTTCATTAAGATACACAAGCCTGAAGTTGTTACTTTATAATTATTGAAAGTCTTCTAGATGCAATATGGTATATTAATTACAGATACACCTCCCAAGCCACTAAAATTAGTGACAGAAAGGGTTTACAGCAAGCTGCAAGGCAAACTTGCCATTTTCAATTATTCATTCATTTGCCCACTCATTCAAGTACTTTTCCATCAGTGGCTAATCAGTCATTTATTCACCATTTCTTACACTCAGTCGGTTCTTTGTTCATTCATTAATTCATTAGTTGACACATTCAATTAATTCATTCAGATGTTCAGTCACCTGTCATGTATTTGTCCATGCATTCTTTCTTGTACTCATTCCACAATTAGTCCACTCAATTAATTTTCTATTCATTTCCAAAGTCAGCTTAGAAGAAAGGTGTTGATGAGGTGGTCCAACAGCAAAGGCACAACAGCATTCTGACTTGATCCAAGTCCTATGGTCTATAAAAATATCTAACTGCTCAACATACAATAGTCAGCAGGGTTCATCAGACTTTAGGTAAATAACGCCACTACATATAGCTAAAGGAAATGAAAGGGAAGAAAATGATCTTGTGATTTTAATAATGGAAGCCATTACAGGATAGAATCACAACACAAGATACAATCACCTCTGCTGACAAACCAACAACAACCTATTATTAAACTGAAGTTACCCACCTACAAATCCACTGATCATGACTATGTAGACAAACAATATTCCTAAAATGGCAAAGGACTATAAAATCCAGTCTGGTCATCTAGAGATCCCAGAGTGCTAATGTATCTTTTTTATACTTTTGTGGCTATGCTAATTAAATTTGAACCTGCTTATTTAACGCTTCATTCTGTATTCTGTGTTTTAAGTCCAACATCTAGAGTCATAGGCAAGCATCTAATATGCCCTTTGTATTTATGTTTTAAAAAGTACTATACAAAAAAGTTGGGGTCTTTTGTTTTGTTTTAAATTAGGCCAAAATGTAAAAAGAAGAATAAAAAAAACTTACAACTTAGCATTTTTGGTGCCAGTGGCACTATCACTGATTCTAATTGTTGGGTGAAAACTTTAGGAGTGCTAGTTTAAAGATAGAGACCAAAGCCATGCATGTACTCCAAACAGTTCAGAAGCAGAATTAATGTAATTTTAAACAAGGCTTGGTCTAAATTCACAGAATGTTAAGGTTTTAAAAATAAAGTGGCCCAGTAAATGTTCCTGATTCAACTCCCCAGTTGATGCTGGGAGCATCGGGCTTTCTTTTACTGTGTTTGTGTGGATTGTAGATTGGTAGCACAAAATGACTCCATATATTTACAAATATGATGTCCTATCAATAAATAAAATAAGAAAACGTATGATGGAAAAAAAAAAGAGCCTGATACATGCTGTGCTTTGTAGCTCTTTTCTACACAGTCCGATACTCTTTGCTCCAGTGCTTAGAAGTCGTTTTAGGTAAACAAGTTTACCTAAAATGACTTCTAAATCTGACTAGATGAGGACTCCACTTCCTGCACCACCACCCAATATGATAATCATTTTGGCTGACAGTGCAGTCAAGAGCCACTTAGAAGAGGTGCTCAAGATTTTATGACCAAACAAGGATGAGGTTCTACACTTTTATTTCTTTTGATTTTCGCATCACATATGGTGTCCACATTTGATTCCAGCAAAAGCAATAAAAATTACACGTTCAAGCAAAACTACTAAAGCCTGTCGGCAAAATTTTAAGTCTTGACACATATGCCATTAAGGAGGTTGGAAACATAAGACTGTAACTGGACAAAAGCCATGAAAAGTAATATATGTCCAACTTTTACCCTCATAACAGACTTAATAAACTGATCCTCAAAGCCAGCAATGTTGTGGGGATGGAGCTGGACTACCTTAAGGTGCTGGTGAGGCAGATTTTGTCCAAGATAAGCTGGACAATACCTCCCATCCACTCCATGACATGCTGGCCAGTCACAAGAGCACGTTCAGTGAGAGACAGATTACCCAAATGCATCACTGAACAACCCAGGAAATCATTCCTACCATGTACAACTCCTCAATCTAATTCACAGTACACAGTGAAATAGTTACACCCTTTTGCACATCATCTACAGTGAAAATAACAAATAAAGTTTTACATTTTAGAGTAAAATGTCAATCATATACATTTCATCTCTATAATATTCTGGATATTTATAATTGAGCTATTTGTATATATTAGAGCTAGTTCTTATATTTTGTAAACTTTGTAATATATTGTATTATTTAATTTAGTTCAGTCTGTTATTGTTATTGTCTGTTATTGGAGCAACTGTAACTGCATAATTTTCTTAGGGATTAATAAAGTATTCTGATTCTGATAAATCTCCAAACTCCAGAAAAACTAAAAAGCGAGTCTCAATTTACTATTATGCTGAACAATACGCAAGGTTATAAATAAACTTGTAAAATGGAAATGTAGAAACAAAAATACATCACTTGCAATACAGTATCACTTTTGTTGACCAATAATTGTTGTTACGGTTTTTGTTAATAACAAAAACAAGATGATAAGGGTATAAAAACGAATGCACGGGTCAAAAACTACGATGAAATAATACATAAAAACAAGATGAAAATGTTTCTGGAGAAACGAAATCCAGTCAGAACTAATGAAGTTGTGTAGAAAGTAGGGATGTGCGCGACTAGTGTCACTACTCAACTATACAGTCACAATTATTGTTAGTTCTTTTAAAGGTGAAAGAATGAGATCGCGGATATAAGCAGCGGAAATGTTCATAATGCACGATGCGAGGTGCCACACAGTTAAGCAGCACGATTCATTATTGAAGAATGTGATTAATAGTTTCAAATGCCTTTGTTGAGAGCATTTTTGACCTTGTTCATTAAACAGTTCTCAGATTTAGCTTGATAGCCGAGTGCTTCTTAGTTTTAGACTAGTCAGTTAGTCTAATTCTTTTTTCACATTTAGTTGACTAAGAAATTAGTCGCTAGGAACATCCCTGGTAGAAAGGCAAAATGGAGTGCTTCAATCAAAAGTAATTGCTTGTGCAATATGGTTAAATGCTCACAATTTGATCTGCACAGTGTTGGAAGGGTGGTTCAGCTAGCTCTCATACTCCTCGTTTCTCACGAAAAACCCCCAAAATATCAGTGCTTGGGAGGAAGAGGAGAGCAGACATATGGACACATTTCAAATTTTATGTCAAGGAAAATAAGATGTTTTGTATGAAGCAACTCTAACCAGTAAAAACGCTAAAAATTTCTACACTTTCTTAGGGCTGCAGCTATCGATTATTTTAGTAATCAAATAATCTCGAGTAATTATTCCATCAATTAATCAGATAAGAAATACTTTTGTCTTATTAATGAACAATGATGAATATTCAAAAGAGAAAAAATACAGATCTTTCAGAATGAACTGCTCATTGGTTTCCATTTTAGAAATTGTAATGTTTTACAGTTTAACTGTATACAACATCTGTCAAAAAAAAGCACTGTTGCCTCACAGCAAGAAGGTCCTGAGATCGACTTCACCATCTGTGTGGAGTTTGCATGTTGTCCCCGTGTCTGCACGGGTTCTCTGGCTTCCTCCCACAGTCCAAAGGAAATGAAATAAAAAAAATGCCAAAAAACAAAACATCTAAGCAAATTTTTTCTAATCAAATCACTCGATGAATCGTTGCAGACCTACACTTTATATATCAACTTTAAATTTAGATAACTATAATTGTGTGATATTTAGTCAAAAGACTACAACTAAAACTAAATCAAGAACAAATAATAAAATAATTAAACAGCGCTGCACATCATCCCAAAATTGTTACAATGTAAATAAATTTCAATAACTTCCCCCTCACTACCCTTTCGGATTAAATTGTTCCACTATAACTTCAATAAAATAACCACACGACGCTCTTTTACTAATCCCGCAGCAGGCGCATCACAGAAACCTCAGCACGCTGCTATCAGTCGTGGTTGCTCTGGCATCCTCACCAGCATTATTAACTACTGATGAGTAAACCGTAACACTTCCTATTCTAACAGATTTCAAAATAAAGTCATTACTTGCGACACGGCACCAGTGTTTGAGTGAGCAATGTCAAAAAGCACCAATAGAAACCGTTTCCTAGCTAAACAGACTTTGCATACTGCAACTGTTGACAGCCCGCATTAGCTTGCTCTGCTCATTCATGCGTGTTCTTTTGTCCTTGTCAGAAACACAGGAGAGCGTATTGATACAGAAAACGTGACAAACACACCTTTTTATAAGACTATTCTTTAAAACGCATATTGGCACCAACTGAATTTATTGCTACTAAGAAACGACGTGACAAGAACCTCTCTCTGTGTGTTACTTCCTGGGGATGGGAATGACTAACCCAGGCTAGCTTAAAAAACACCGGTAGGTTCAACCTGCACATCCCTGTAACTGAGTAGCGCGGCCATTTTACATGAAAAATACATTTTTACGGTTGAAAAGTTACCTCTTTCTTCTTCTGTCCTCCCCCCTGTGGCAGACATACCAGTAGGAAGAAAAAAACAGCCAAGACCTGCAGGTTAACAACCGATTTTGCCCAAACAGACGCCATGACGGAAGGATGCTATGAATGCGAGACACGTCTCGACCAAGCGATTGGATCCTACATTAACCAATCGGCGGAAAAGGATTTGAATATGGAGACCTCTGGGGTTTGTAGTTTTAACGTTCACAGTACTGTCCTGCTAATGCGTTTCCAATTCATGCGTTGGGGGATGCGTAGCCAAAATACTGTATCATTTCCATGATTTAGGTATGGCTCTCATTTATAATTATATCTATGTCTCTGACCTAAGTAGTTAATGAAAAAAGCCAGGCTGCAGTCGCATCATTATTCTGTAGAATTATGATTTGAGAGCAACCAAGTGAAGTTAAAAATATACATATATGAAATATGTCTTTTAATACATTAAAAAATACATTAACAAAACTGATCTTGCAATAAATATTACCTTTGTGAAAATCTTAAACATTTAAACCAACATGCATAATATTCATTTGATATTATAATTGACTTGTTTTCATTCTGTGGCTTTATGCCACAGTCCGTTGGCTGTCCGTGGGCAGCTTCAGACCGCCCATCTAGGCACAGAGAGAGTCTGTTCTCTGATATGGAAGTTTCAAAAACATATGGTACAACTGGTTTGTGGGCCATGCTTCCTTGTGCTGTTTTTGATCTGTCAGACAACTACGGAGAAGAGCAAAGTTATATATAGAGCTGAGGTGAAACCAAGTGTTAAAAGCAATTAAATGTGCTCATGGCAGCCACTGCCTACTTTTCATACTGTAATTTTTTATCTTTGATGGGTTTTTTTCTTTGCACATCTCCCTTTTGTATTAAACTCTGCTGTCACTTCTTTTCCTGGTCAGACCCACTTGTCAACCAGTCAGCATTTGGCCAACACACAGCATCATCCATGTTGAGCAATGTGCAGTTTGGATTTTGGAGGATTTCACAGGAGTGTGTTTGCAGTGGTTGAAAACACCTCTATGTGGGCAAACAGATACAACATGGTAGCATAAATTAAACATTAAGCTGGCCAGTACAACATAGTGTGTTAGGGTGAAGATGCTTTAGTTTCTTGCTGTCAGAAGGAGAATAGAGGTCTATAGAGTGGATTGCACAAGACATGGGTCTTAAGTTTTTTGGTCACTTTATGCATTTTCCTACCTTTCGCAAACTTAACTCTGTAATCTCTTAGCTGCAGTGGCAAGCTACAGAAATTCTGTAATATTTTTGCTTTATTATCTTAATTTTCTGTAGTGCAAGGTACAGTTAAGTCCACACTTACAAATTTTTTTGCAAATTTGTGTCTGTACAGAACCCCAGTCAAATGTTTGATAAATGATTTGCTATGCTTCAGATCAATAGTCGTTCCTGTCATTCTTCATACTTTTGTCTACCACTGATTCTGTTAATCTTAGTTTCATCAGCCAAATGATTTTTTTCTTCTCCCCAGAACTGGGATAGCTCTTTTATGTTCAGTTTTAAACTCTAGATTCAGTCAACTCTGTCATGGTCCTGGGTCTGTGACCCAGTGTTTGTGTATTTGGACTCTCTGGATTCTGGTTTATTTAATATTCTAAGGTTTAGTTTATATTCCTGATTCTGGTTCTTTTAGTTGTGTTTCTGCTTTGTGTAATATTTGGATTTTCTGGTCTTCTTTTTGTCATCAAGCCTTTAGGTTTCTGTTACCATGCCTCCCCTGTGTTCCACACTCCACGTTACCTTGTCTTTATGTTTGTTTATCTCTGGTCTCTGGGTTTGGTGTTCCCTTTCTGTCTCCCCAGCTAGCCATGTCCCCATGTCTGTTTCTCTCTGGTCCCAGTGTCAAGCCCGTGTCTCTTTAGTCTTTGTTTCCATAGGTATCATACTTCCTCTTTTGTTTTGTTTTTATTGTGTTCAGTGTGTTCAGTTTTGCTTACCCTGTCCTTTTAGTCTGTATTAGTTCCAGCTGTGTTCCCTCCTGTTTCCCATCCTCTTGTTATCCTGTGTGTATTTAAGTCCTCTGCTCGTTGTTGTGCCGTTCCTGTTTGCTGTGTGTTTCCTTGTGTGCCATGTTTCCCTTGTAATTCCTAGTTGTTATCGCCTAGTAGTTTATTACTATTTTCTGATTTTCGTATGTTTGTACTTTCGAGTATCGCGTTACAGCGAATAAAGCTGCCTCTTTTAGTTCACTCCTTTGTTTCCGAGTCCTGCAGTTGTGTCCTACCTCCACCTACCACACAGTAGTACATGAAAGAATGGCGCGGCCCAGTGCACTGTATCAGCACACTTTGGAACTATGTTTTGTTCTGCTAATTGCTGACAATCCTGTGTGTAGCCTTACCAAACCAGCCACCTTGGAAACTGTTTCTGCTGTTAAGCCAGCTCTGCCTAAAACTGCTCTTTCCTAGCAAGTACTGTGTCAAATGGTTAATCATGTTCCTAAGCCAGTCGATTACACCACTGTGTCATGTGTTGGTCAGCCTGAGAAAGTTGAGTCAGTGTGCCGTGCATCTCAGCCAATACCCCTAGAGACTGAATATTGTGTTCCTAAGCTTGTTACTCCTGTAACTGTATATTTTGAAACTAGTAATGATGCTTGTGCCTCCTGGTCAGATCCTTCTGAGACTGTTTCCCCCGCTGCAAAAACTGGATTCCCCCAGAGACTGAAACTCTGCCCAGGACCTACCCAGAGACTGAGTTTGTGGCCTCAGCCAACTCTGAAACCCCAGTAGTCCTTAAACACAGCCTCCTGTGTCTGCTGGGTGCTCAGCCAACCCATCTTAGCTTCCTGCAGATTCCACGCCATCGCATGCTTCAGGGACTTAGCCAGAGGGCCCCGTGCCTCCTGAACATGTGGGTCCCTGTCTGCCTGAGTCTGAGGGGCCACCGGAGCCTGCTATGTGCCCTGCGCAGTCCCAGCCTCCTCCCGCTCCGCCCAAGGTCTCCGCTCTGCCTGGTCTCCGCTCCGCCCAAGGACCTGAAGGGTCCTGTCTCCGCTGCTGCTGTCGACCTCCTGTCCTGTCACCCAAGGGTCTCCGCCTTTGTTGCCGGCCTCCCAGTCGGCCACCTGAAAACTCTTTTTTTTTTTCATTTTTAATCTAAATTATAACCAGAAGGCATTCAGTATAAAATCTCCCAATCAATCAAAAGATTGATAAATCAATCAATCAATCAATCAGTCATGTTAAGATATATTTAATAGAAAATCACGGTATGTGTTTTTTAAGGACTGGGAGACGTTACTAGCTCAGTTCAAGTGGCTGTTTCAGACTGTGATGGCTTCCTGAAAAAAAAAAACTCACCTGATGCTTCTGAGTCTAAACCACTGTTTTTAAGGGAAAAATGAATATATGAGTATGTGAATGAATAAATAATGAGTATATGAAGACACACAGACACGAACACAAACCTGCGCATGTGTGTGTTAAATTAAACGCATACTGGACTGTTAAAGCCAGTGCACCATGAAACAATCAGTACATGTTACAGGCTTGTTAATTCACAGTTCATTCACTTGATATCGCTCAGTCATGGAAACATTCTCAGGCTTGTTGGCTGTGGTTGCAAAATGCTTTCCTGGGAATTATCTTGCATGGTTATTGTTTAAGTTGTATTGCAGATTGCACCTGGTAAAAGTTTTGATCAGATGACCTCTGGAATATTTCTGTTTTCCTTAAATCTTTATTTCAAGATATAGAAAAACAGCATTTGTGTTGTGCCAGGCAATGCAATTTTATCTTATCCGTTTTTCTTGGATAAGGATAAGGAAGCACTGCTTTAGTTAAATTAGGATAACTGGAGCTCTCTCACTGTCCCATAATTCTTCTCTGGGGGCACTGAAGCATTTTCATGTCAATCCTCTGTTTTCTCAAAGTATCTAGCACTCAGCAGTGACCTATAAGTTGCTGTCAAACTTTATACTGTGAGGCAGGGAAAAAAATGTGACCTCCCCACCCCCACCCCCCCGCGCCCCGGGTTTTCCTCTTTTTGCATCTAGCAAAGCAAACAGCCACACTTTGCATTTAAGTGGAATAAAACTCCTGTCTGATCTGAAGCTAGAGGAACACTGTAAGGCAGAGAGCAGAGGGAGAGAGACACAGAGAAGCATGTTAAGTCAGTTGTTGCTACTGCAGAACTCAGTCATGGTTCTTTAGACCAGTGTGACAGGTAAAATTACACACTACATGTTTTGGATGGGGGTGGGTGTACTGACACAAAGCAACAAGGAGAGATACATAAAATCAGAGAGGTTACTGTGAAAGATGGAAAAAAAAGAATGTAATCTCATTTAAGTAAAGATCGTGTGCTGTAACTAAGTTTAAATAAATAAATACAATTTATTTTTGTTTGCTTGTCTGCTTTTAAATAAAAATAGCATTCAGAATAGTGCTGATCCATTTTTATTTCGGAGTAAAACATCATTCAAATGAGGGAGGTTTCTGTACAAGCAGCACATGTAAAGCTAGAATTTTAGGGGGAATAATTGTTTGATCTCCTGTTGAATTTGTAACTTTGCTTGCTTGCAAAGAAATGAACAGTCTCAAATTTTTTATTGTAATTTTATTTTAATAGAGAGCGAGAATATCAACCAAAATCCAGAAAAGACACATTACATAAAAGTTATAAATTGATTTGTATGTCACTGAGTAAAATAAATATTTGATCCCCAACAACCCAGAAAGAATTGTTGCTCCCATAGACCTGTTTGTCCATGTGGCATACAGATTACAGTCAGTCAATTACAGATACTCCCGATCTCAACTCATTTTGTATATAAATATATACGTTTCTTCCATTTAAACCTCTACACCACAATGGACAAGACCAATAGGCTGTCAAAAGACATCAGGGAGAAGATTGGAGACCTGCACAATGCTGGAATGGGCTACAAGACCATCAGCAAGAAGCTTGGTGAGAAGGTGACAACTGCTGGTGTGAATATTGGAAGAAATATAAAATAATCACCAATCACCCTGTTCTGGAGTTCCATGCAAGCCTCATGGGGTGAGAATGATCATTAGAAAGGTCACGGATCACCCCAAAACGACACAGGAGGAGCTTGTTAATAAGTTAAAGGCAGTTGAGACCATAGTCACCAAGAACACAACTGGTAACACACTACACCGTAGTGGACTCTTGTACCACCTGCAAGAACCCCCCTGCCCAAGAAAGCACATGTACTGGCCAAAGTTTCTCCTGAGATGTGGGCAAACCTGGTGACCAACTACAAGAAACATCTTACCATTATGCTTACCAACAAAGTTTCTCCATCAAGTATTAAGTCATGTTATTCTTGAAGATTAAATGCTCATTTCACTCAGTGACATGCAAATGAATTTATAATTTTTGTGTAATGTGTTTTTTTTCTGGATTTTTGGTTGAAATTTTTACTTTCTCCATTAAAATGAAACTACCATAAAAAATGAGACACTGTTCATTTCTTTGTATGTGAGCAAACTTACAAATTCAAAGGGGATCGAATAATTATTTCCTCCACTGTAAATGAGAGGCAAAGAGAGAGCCTGGAAGCACAGACAGGAGAAAGGAAAGATGGGTGACGGCATTTCCAGCTAGCACAGTAGCGAGTACCCACAACAAGGGTCAGACACTCCCATATGGAAAATCACAAGGACTAAGAAAAGTGATTAATTGCTCTGCAACG
>VVHJ01022791.1:14528-25763 GCA_015107715.1 Tylochromis polylepis
CCCCCCAAAAAAAAAAATTAAAAAACCCCCCCCCCCCCCCCCCCCCCAAAAAAAAGAAACAAAACAAAAAAACAACAGAAACAGTGGTAGCTAGATGGAGGTGGTTGTGGTCTCTGAGTTGCAGAGCTGCAGAAAAAAGGAAAATAGTGCAGCCAACAAAAAGATTGAGAGAATGCAATAATAAAAGGGAAACAAGAGAGAGAGGAGGAGAGAGAGACACAGAGATTGGAATATGAAGGAACTGGAGGCGAAGATAGCAGCAGGGAAGTTAGCGCGAGTCATGTATCGAATGAGCGTACAAAAGAAAAGAGTCAGACAAACAGAGAGGGAGGAGCAAAGAGATTGACTGAGGCATTCATTAATATGATGTTCGTTATCTCTGACGGACTCCCTCAACAAATGTTCCTCTGTTCTCTAGTGTGCTATTCAATAAGTCTATGGCTATGTGTGTGTGTGTCTGTGTGTGTGAGAGACAGAGAAATACAGAGTGGGAGTTATTGTGTGTTTTCCTATGATTATGTGTTCATCAAGTCTCAGTCTTAGCTCTGTACAACAATAATGCACTATTGTTAAATACGGTATGACTGTGCAAAGTGATAAACAAGCCTTTCCTGTAACAGTATGGCTATATGTTTTGCTTCACTTGGGAATGTGTTCTGTGAGAATATTATGTATCATAACCACACATCTCTTAGGGTCAAAAAAAGCACAGGTCTTGAAGATTTTTAGTCTGGAATAACTAAACTAGCTCAAAGGCTAAACAATAAAGTCTCATGTGCCGTATTAACTATGATGGAAAAATCAAAGAATGAGTTTTTTTTTTATGTTTTCCAAACAGTAGTCAACATTTCTGACATTTCATCACAACCACAACGTATTGTCACCCTATGTTTCCTCTTTTTTCCCTGTTCTATGCAACTTTGTGCTTGACAAGCCTTTATCGCCACCTCTTTTAAACATCCCTCTCATCCTTTTGTACCCAACTCCATTGCTCTTCTTCCCCATCAGCTCTGTATTGGCTTGCTTTGCTCTCCTCTGGTCATCATCTTCTCTTCTTTCTTTTCCTCATCTTGTTTTATGATTACGCCTTCTTACAAACATTTTTTAAAGGTGTTTTACGGATAAGGAAAAGCCCTGGCAGTCAGCAGGCGGCGACAACTTACTATTAAGGAAAGGAATTAGGACAGTTTGCACCATAACATGACAAGAAAGAAAGAAATTTTGTCAATCTATAAATGTGATCTATTCATCAACTCTTTTACAGTATTTTTCTGTTCCCAGGCAATCACAGTATGATTCGTCTTCTGCAATATAAAAAGACGGATACTGTATCAGACTAATGGTTTTGCATTGCATTTGTACTCACAAACACACTTCAAACGCAGACACGCACAAAACCACACACAAGCTACCCCAGACTTTCTGAAACAATGCTCTTTCAACAGCCTCTGCATTTAAATACCCTTCTTGAGTTCTGTGGCAAGCAGCATTGTCCATTCATCTAATTGATTAGAATGCCCCCCCATCTCTCTCTCTCTCTCTCTCTCTCTCTCTCTCTCTCTCACACACACACACACACACACACACACACACACACACAAGAAGCAGCTAACATCACACTCTGGGGCGTCAGACACTGAAATTATATACGTCAACATCACTGCCTATTCTCCTCTAGTTTTCAATCTCCTATCTTCAGCATTTCTTCCAGCGGGTCTCTCTCTCTGTCTCTTTCTCTCTCGCTCTCCTCCCCCCCCCCCCCCCCCACCCCCCTTCTCTTTCCCTTTTCTTTCAGGGAGAGCTGATATCTCTGGCGGTTTGCCGCATGGAAGTCGCCCAGGCAAGGCAGAATATCATCTCTCTGAACCGGACGTCTTCTCTCCATTTGCCCACCTCTGCAAGAGCAGACACAGCGCACTCACATTTACCGGGATTCAACGGGATATAACGGCATTTATCCGCTGACCGACTATCAGGAGAGTCTAAATCCCGGCTTCATTCCAGCAGAGGGGCGATAATTCTTACTCAGATGTAACAACACAAAAACACGTACCGGATCACCAAGTGCGCAAAAGCCGCAGCTTAAAACATTACGCACGGCGAATTCTTTTCTTTTTCTATTTATTGTCAAATTCATCCATCCATCCCCTGCACGGACAAACTGGGGACCGGAGGCGGGGGGGTATATCCATGCTATGGAGTCCCGATTTTACCAAGCGACCCACAGGGAGGCTTGAAACTGAGAAAATTCGTCGCCGTGCTGGAATATTAATAGCCAAATCCTAACAATAATCAAGGGGATATTGCAGCAGAGTTTGGGACTCTAGAGAGCACCCCAACTTTTTTTCTTCCTTTTTTTTTGTTTCCGTTTTTAATCTCTTTCCCTCTCATCTTCTCCGCCTGTGGGACTTGTATTTTCGTGACTGCTTTGCAGTAAGCTACTTCACTTTCTGTCATGGACCGCTCGACATCTTTGGATATAGAAGCGCTCAAGGTAAGACGGTCGCAGCAGAGAGACGCGCACTTATTCCTTCAGAGAGAGTTGCAATACCCTTCTGTATGGGTGGATGAGTGGAGATACTGGTGGCGTATTGGGTGACTTGGAATGATGGGTGAATTGTCTTATGGCTGTTATTGGCTGGTTGGATTAATCCGCAAATGACTGACTGGTGCTGAAGGGTAAAGCTGAGAGACGATGCTTGTTAACTGTTGGTTAGTTGGATGGGCGGACAGCAGGTTGTTTGTTCTTCTTGGGGGGGACCAAATGACTTTTCGATGCTGGGAGGTTAACTGGTATCTGAAAGTCTTGAGGTACAATCATCAAATGTGGTTTAACATTCGGGTCGAGTAAACGGATCTAGTTGCCGCACTATCGAAGAGCTCCTTTCCCTGTCTCTGTTTCTATTAAGTATAAACCCACACTCGTGCATGTTGGTTAGAAGAGAAGTGTGAAGGCGAGTGTGTGTCAGCATTCAGCGTGTAAGGTAAATTTCACTAAGCTTTGCTTGCACAAGGAGTTGTTGCAGTGAACTGTTGTGCGGTGTTGGGACATTCGATAGACGGGACGAATGCGCCCGACGTGTAAAGGAATTAGCAAACATTCATAGAAACAGATAGAGAAGGAAGACTGCCATCACATCTGTCATTTCTATCCCCTCTCTGGAGTTATTAATCTTACGTTTCCTTTCCCTCGGTGTAATACAGGACTATTACTGGCTTAAAAGTGAAACTGGCGATTCCTAAATGTCAAGGGAAAAAAAAATAAATACCTGTGTGTACTTGCGCCCACCGATTTAGGCTATGTGGCTGTGTAGACATTGCTTTCCTGACTATATGTGTTTAGGAAGCTTATATAGTTTTTTGTATTCTTTTATTCTAACCATTGATATTTCTCAGCTATTTGCTGTCCATGCTGTCCCAGCTATGTCCATGTAGGTCAAATTCGGTGTTTTGTGGGATGAATCTTTTTGCACTTCACAATGAGACCAACATAATGGAAAAAACAACAATAAGACATTGCTTCTATCTATGGTTACATTTAACCAGAGGTAAGAAGTAATGAAGTACAAATACTTTGTCACTTTACTTGAGCAAACATTTCAGGTATTTGTACTTTACTGGAATATTTGTTTTTCGGACAATTGTTTACTTTTACTCCTCACATTGTAACACAAATATCTTTACTTTCTGCTCCATACATTATATACATTCATAACATTTTCAAAACATGCTCATTACTTTAGTTTTAGTGCATTTGAAGGGTGTTGTTATTTCACATCACTGTGGACTTCCCAATATCAAACCGATTAGCACTATAATCACTATAGTCAGGGGTTAAAGTCTGGAACAGTCCACTTTTGGCAGAAGTTGAAAAGATGTGGTCATGATATTATCAAGTGAGCAATTCAGAAGAGGACCAAGCATGCAGTCTCTTTTCATGGTAGTTTCATTTTAATGGAGTGAGACAGAATATTAACCAAAAAATCTACAAAAAACACATTAGATAAATTCTATATCCTGTCATGCATGTCACTGAGTGAAGTGAGTTTTTGATTCTCAAGCAAAACATGACTTTGTACTTTGTGGAGAAACCCTTGTTGGCAAGCATAGCAGTAAGGCATTGCTTGAAGTTTGTCACCAGATTTGCACATCATATGAGGAATTTTGGCCCATTCCTCTTTAAATAAACTTTAAATCCTTTAGATTTCTTGGCTGCTGATTGGCAAGTCAAAGCTTTGGCTCCCTCCACAGATTTTCTACATATAGTTTTTTTTCCCCTTGATTTTTGGTTGATATTCTGTATCAAAATTAATTATCATGAAAACACAACATTTCTAACAGCTTGACAAATATCAGCAAACAAACAAGGTGTCTGGACCACAATGTGTCTGCTAGCTAAAGGTACAGTTGCTGTATTTCCCAGAGAGAGAAAAAAATGTGAGGTAACTTTAGACGGGAATGGAAAAATATGTAAAAAAGACAGGACAGAGGAGATAAGAGATTACTTTTCAACTGTAAGGACTGCTCAGTGATATTTGATTAACTATACATTTAAAGCTTACATGGCAACAGTGTTTTCAGAGTTCTTTTCATCAGATATTAGATCAACACGTGATGTGGAATTCATATTGTGAAATGCCCTGTAAAATAAATTGAAAACAAACGTGGTAGTTCTGGTGAAGTTTATATTTTTGAGCTATGTTGGACTGGTGAAGAGAAGCTGAGGTGTTCATGGTCAGTGTTAAGTTACATCAATGGTAGGAGCGATCAAATTAAATTTAAGGTAAAGATGGTGATGCTGATTAGATTCACTCACTGAATTCCACCTTTATGCCGGCTTTGTAATGTTTAGGTGTCAGAAATCAGCTACACTTGCTCATGTAACATCGGCTTATGTTGAATTCAGTTTTGTAAAGCCAGAAAGAGCAGTGAATATTGGAGCAGCAGCTCCAGCGCATGGCAGCTGATGCACTAAGAAAATCAACTGCAGCTAAGAATAGAAAATATAATATCTTATTTCAAAGTGATTCTTTTCCCCACCTTACAACATTACACTCGACTATACTCTTTATCTGTTTAGGTGCAGAGGCAAAGTCACTCACTTACACTGTAGGAAACAGCAAATAGAGATTAATTCCATTTGTTTTTAATCTGTTTGTGTTCTACGTAACACCTGTTCAAGCTGAGTAAATAATTTAGAATTAGAATTTAGGTTGAAATAAAGTTCGTGTTCCCATGTATTAATATTATTTCTTTTTTTTTACTATATGACATGAGGTTCAGTTTCATTTAAACAAAAATAGCTTGAAGCTGACATCCTCCAAAGAACTATATTTTACTTTTATACTTTGAGTGCATTTCAGAACTGTTTTCACATTTACTTGAATAAAGAAGTTGAATCAGTACTTTACTTTTGCCAGATCCTTTTTTTTAAAGAATGTGTATGTGTACAAGTGTCTGTACTTCTACCTAAGTGAAGAATGTTTGTACTTTTGCCACCTCCATTAATGTCTGCTAATTATTTATCATCTCAACTTTCACTTATTATTTTGGATGTTTTTAATGTGGTTCTCTATTTATATAAATTCAATTCATTATACATTTGAATGATATAATGTAAATATATTCCCTCTAACTCTAGAGTAGGTCATTGTTAGCAGTCATGGACATGTATTGAAAAATAAGCCTACTTTAATGACAACATGAACAATCATAAGTGAAGTAGTTTAAGAAAGCTCACTGTAGTATACACATTAATGGCCACATGCATTGTATACCTATTGTAATACTGAGTTTTCAATAGGGAATACAATGTAGACACAGATTGTGGGTGGAAATGTCTATTTACTGTGTGCTTCTGCATTTATTGGTGACCAGTAACTAGATAAATTAACAAATCAATAAAATTCCTCAGAGGTTTGACATTTCAAGCAACATTTTATGTGATCAAATTTCTGAGAAGGGGACCTTGATACAGCACTGATGCAGAGCTCCAAATGGACTTGGACTAAGCTGGCTGGTTGCTGATTTAAAAGATCGAAATTGGCGTTCTGATTTTAAAATGACCTTAACTGTTAGCCAACCTGACCTGCAGAATTGTGTGAGTACTAATGTTTTTGTCTCATGCATACGTAGTCTGCTATTTTCTGATGTCTGTTTGATGTTTGTTCCTTTTAGACATGCACTCATTTCTGTTAATTTGATGAATCACTTACCGACTTATTAATCACAGGCAAAGGTAACTATTAGTAACAGGTTTAAATAAGGACTCTGGGCACTTTCAGTAAAATTATTATAGCAATCTGATAGTTACATTTATGCAAACAACTAGATATATATGAAGACCGTGCATCTCTGTTATGAATCTTTGTAAGTTGCCCAGCTCGCCAAAAATAACAACTGTGTTGGATACACACCTAAACAGCAAAAGGAAATGTGTAATTTTAAAACTTTTAAAACATTAAATCAGCAGTGTGGTTACACTTTGACTTAGTGCTGACAAATGATGGTTGCCACTAATGCCACTGAGGTTTTTGAATAAAATTCAGCATCGTGTGTATTATTCTCTCTGAATGACTAAAGGTAAAAAATTAAGTTAAGTTGTCATTGCTAAGAATATATTAGATTATGTTTTGTTAATCTCTATACAGTGGAGGTTACTGAATGTTACTGTGATTGCATATTAAAAGTTGGTGGCCCTAGTTTTATAGTGCCATATTAAAAGAATAATGACCTTTCCTTTCCTTAAAAAAAGTAAATGACTATGTAGGATCTCCAGCTGTTATCCCTTAAAAATAATGATCACCCCCACCTCCCATTCCATGTGAGAGCACTTGGTAACTAATCAAATCTCATTCCTAGTGGTGCTAGTACATCACACTACATATTGCGTTTAAAGCATTTCCATCTACTTCCACTACGTCCATCTCTCTATCTATCTGCTTGATGTTTTCTGCAGAGCTGGTGTCATATCCTTGGCAATGCTGACAGTCCCTAGGTTTTAGTGCATTGGTTTTTGGCACACAGAAATACTCACACATACACACTCCTGCAGTATGCTCTGTATAGTGAAGGTTAGAAGGTATGCACATGTGTGTGAGTTTCTATGTATGTGGACATTTTATGTTTACTGGTAAGAAATCACAATTCATGATCAAATAATCACAAACATAAGGACTGCAAATGAATATAGTGGCTTTTCAAGTACAGCAAAAGTGTGTGTGTGTGTGTCTGTGTGTTTGAGAGAGAGAGAGAGAGAGACTGCACAGGTTTACTGACCACATAGCCTTCTGGACTAGTGGAGACAAACACATACAGTATATACACACAGCAATCCAATCTAATGAAAAACCTGATTTTTTTTCTTCGGTTAGTCAAATGTGTGTCTAGTGCCTGTGTGCATGTGTGTGTTTCAAAAAGCACTCTCAGGAAATGAACAGAGAACAAGGACAACATTGGGACATTGATAAGACACTGCATTTTATCAAATCTACAATTGGTATGTGTGTGCGTGTTTGTGTGTGCATGTGAATGTGTGTGTATTTAACCAAAGACCTATGTGCTCATAAATCAGTGCAGGTTTCAATATCAATAGAGCAGTTTAAGTGGTATTGATCTTTAGTAATAGCTGCACAATAAATTATATACAGTATAATAAGGGCAGTCAGATTGAATTTGACCCTGTAGATCAGAAGCTCTGGACTTGTAACAGGCAAAGGAAAACAAAGAGGAGTTTATCTTTGGTAGTTCTGCAGATTATAAGTTAACACTGATATAACTATAATGATATACTATAAATAGTGTCTACATCATTGTGACTAGTGAAAAAACAGGGAAATGTAATTATTTTTCTAGGCGCATAGTATATATCTAGCCACTATAGAACATAACTTCTAAATTATGGTTAGTTAATCACAAAGTGGCAGCCAAATGAACCAACTTATGATACAAGCCTGAAACTGAACGAAACAACATTTGCAATATGGCTGTTTTCCCACCTTGGTTACACTCTTTCACTTAAATCCATTTGGTAACCACCCAATGCAGCCACAGTTTTGCATTTCTGGCCACTGAGCAGCTCAATTGGAGCTATTGGGGGTTCAGTGCCTTTTCCAAGGGCACTTCAGTAGTAGCTGCTGAGGGATGGGAGAACATTACTCATTCATTTAAGTGAGCCAGGCTCCAGCTTGCCTCTCTAACCTCCAAGTTAGAGAGTGCAATTCTTCATCTGTGTATCACTGGTTCAGTTCAATTATGTTACAACTGCAAAAACACACATGAACTGATTACTTAATGTGGTCCAGTGTGAAATACATTATATTGTAGTGACAGTCATGTTTGTTGAGGTTGCCAATGTGACAGCTGCACAATTTGAAAGTGGGGCCTCACTCTCAGCCACACTGACTTCATTCCTATTGTAGTGGAGACTTCCCAAACATTTGCATGTATCCTCATTTCAGTTTTGAATCCATAACAGATAGGCTGTGATACATTAAGATTCCTGACTGTGGCATCACATTAATAACAAAGCCTTACCGGGTGGCAAATTATTCCACTAAAATAGGCAGCTGAATGTGAATTTAACCACTTTGAAGTTTCTTAGCCATTGGAATTGGAACATCACACGGCATTGCATAATATGCAAATGAATAGAAAACACAAGACTGACATATTAATATTTCTGTTTTTTTTATTTATTTTTATTTTTGGTATTTAGATCAAATGAATACAAAGGTCTAAATGAAATGCTGGAAAATAAAATAATCAACACTTGCTCAAATCAAGGTAACTTATTAACATGTAGTATTTTGAACTAAGATAAAGTCCTCCCTTACATCATTCATTTATAAATTTGACACTGACTTATGCGACATTTGGGATTAAAGTTATAATCAGTGTTGACTGGTAAGGTACTGATGTATTTTAATTTCACTTAACAGAGGCAACCTTTAGTAGCTAGCCAGTGTACTTCGGTTCTCATGTATGCACAGTTAAAAGCGTATTTCAGTTGATTAATATCAACATTGCCTCTGTGTTGAACAGTCGTCTACTTTTTGTTTCTAGTTTCTAACACTGTGCAACACTGGAGTAACAATGAAAAAATACTGTAAAAGAAGTCAACTGTTAGTGGTATTATAACAAAGTGGAAGTGATTTGGAATAGCAGCAACTCAAATGTAATGTTTTAAAGCACGCTGCCACTGGACTCTCTGGAGTGACAAATAACACTTCTATGGCTGGCAATCCGGTGGACGAGTCTGGGTTTGGCAGTTGCCAGGAGAACGGTGCTTTTCAGGCTGTGCTGTGTCATGTGTAAAGTTTGGTGGAGGGGGGGTTATTTTGTGGGGTTGTTTTTCAGGAGCTGGGCTCGGCCCCCTAGTTCCAGTGAAAGAACTGTTAATGCTTTATCATACCAAGACATTTTGGACAATTTCATATTCCCAACTTTGTGAGAACAGTTTGGGGACGGCCCCTTTCTGTTGAAACACGACTGCACATGAGTGCACAAAGTAAGGTCCATAAAGGCATGGATGAGCGAGTTTGATGTGGAAGAACTTGACTGGCCTGCACAGAGTCCTGAAATCAGCCCAACAGAACACCTTTGGGATGAGTCAGAGTAGAGTTTTTGAGCCAGACCTTCTCGTCCGTCAGTGTCTGACCTCACAAATGCACTTCTGGAAGAATTGTCAGAAATTCCCATAAATGCACTCCTAACATTGTAGAAAACCTTCCCAGAAGAGTTGACATCATATTAAACCCAATGGATTAAGAATGGGATGTCACTCAAGTTCATATTTGTGTAAAGGCAGATGAGCGAATACTTTTGGCAATGCAGTATACAAATAAGTACAGGTTAAAACTATCCCCATTTACTCTAGGCTTTCTTAAATACTTTTTTTTCTTACTCCCACCACAATGTTTTTTAATTTCATTATAAATTCAATAATGCACACACACTCACTTACAGATGGCCCGGAGCAGGAGTGTGCCGTATTCAAGGTAAGTTGCTGAGTGAAGTAGTCAGTAACCTTCTTTATCCACATCAGTTCATTTTACAGTTAATTATTCGATTTTGCAGAAAGAATATTTCCATTACACAACACAGTGTGGTTGTGCATGCGCGCGTGTGTGTGTGTTACATAAATAGAATTTCACTTGCGATCATGGCGTTTCTGTGTTTATGTTTATTCATGTTTGTGTGCATGTGTGTGTGGGGGGGGAGGTGGGGGTGCGGGTGCGTGTGTGTGTGTGTGTACTGCTTGGGTAGCAGTGTTTAAAGGTCTAATAGCTATGGGGCTAGAGTTGGCCTTTTAAAGGTTAATTTACAGTGTTTAGACTGTTTGAGTGTGTGTGCGTGCATGCATATTGAAGTTTATGAGTTTTGTTATGTTTGCTGAGCAGTAAAGTAATTCACAGTATGAACCCCTCTCCTTCACATTGCTTGTAGGCATGTATGTGTTCTGTTCTATGTGTATGTGAACGCCAAACCACCCAACATTATGAATTGTTTGAAGGGGAACTAACACAGTTGTGCTGCGTAATAATTAAGGAAAATACACTTGTATTTTGGAAAGTAATCCTGTTTTCTTTCTTTTTAGACTTAAAATACTTTTTTTTCTTCAGGAAAAATGTTTCTCTGTCTTAAAACAAGAACTAGAAACAGCTGGTCTAGAGCCATCAGAGGCTCCTTGAGAGAACCTTACCAATATGTATTTCTCCCTTTCCTGTAAAAACAAAGTAAATACAAAATGCAGTTTTTAAATAATGATTTCTTTTATTAAGGGAACAAAGTTTTCCAAACCTACCTGGCCCTGTGTGAAAAAGCAGTTGATCCCTAAATCTAACAACTAGTTGTGCCACCCTTGGGAGCAAGAACAGCTTCTGAGTCTTTCACATTGTAGACACATGGGGAAAAAAAGGCAGAGTGGACTGCAGACATGTTTTGTCAGCAGAGAGAAAACATGGTGGGGTTGATCTTAGCCCTGGGGAGACTCTAGGGTCCGCATCACTATATGATTAAAATAATCACATACACAAACAAACATGCATACATACACAGTCATCCAGAAAAAGTTCTGCAGACAATCACTTTATGCTTATAATAACCATTGAGGAATTATGGGTAAATGTGTGAATGCATTACTATATAACCCTTTGCATTCACATGGGGATACAAAAATGAATCCAGCTGTGTTTGCCTGTGGTGCATTCACTGTGTACTTGTACCCAGATCACC
>VVHJ01022793.1:1765-25513 GCA_015107715.1 Tylochromis polylepis
TGTACCGAGACAGTGTGTGTGTGTGTGTGTGTGTGTGTGTGTGTAAGTAAATACGCTGGTGATGCTACTCTACTTTAACAAGAGGGCTCATCTCCTGCAATGCAATAAATCGGCTCAAATGAAAAAACCATCCAACACTTGACATCCTTAGCGTGACAGAGTATTAAATTATCAACTTGACCCCATTCAATGGCAGACTGACTCCGTCTTATGGCAACATTTCTGGCAGGTTTTAGTGACAGTGTTGGTGTGTTTGACAATCTTATTTTGCAGCAAAAAAACAAAAAACTAAACTTAATTATATAACTTTATCTTATAAAATAGATATTGACAAAGCCCAACTTTGAGGAGACAATTTTGTCTTTGAGAAAAAGTAGGTCCAGTATATATAATATAATGTTATCGCAACACTTAGCTTATCAGAAAAAGTTAAAAATCGCAATAATATCGTATTGAGAGTGAAATACTGTGATAATATCATATCGTGGCGGGCGGGCGGGCGGGGATGATTCCCCTTTCTACTGATTGATGAGCTCTGATGCTACTCTGCTACCTGTGCTACAGACAGCATAGAGTAAACAGGAGCTGAAGCCCTCTGCTGGACAAACTATGTGATGACACCCTGATTAACTTAACCGTGATCCACATTTTCTATAAGTAAATGAAGTTTTCATACTAGTGAATACTGCACAACATATGAACCAACACCACTTCATTTTTTTTTTAAATTATAGCAACTCTGATTAGTGGATATTTTGTTTGGTTCAATAATGCTGCTTCTTGTAAGCCAGTTAAAATGTGTTAGTGACGTAATGGTGACAGTCATGCTTTTTTTTCTATATATAAATATACAGCAATAAAAGAAAAGCAGAAATTAAGACTTTCCAAACTAGTTGACAAATCAATTTCAGTGAGGTCAAGAAAGGGAACTAGACGCTCATGAAGGCTTCCCTGTGAAGCAGGACTTCCTGAGAAGTCTGGCATGGGCTTCAGAAAGAGGCGAGGATTTGGATTAAAAATGAGGGGGCTCTGAACGGAGAAGATCTGATGGCAGGTTCTGACAGTGAGAGAACCACAAGATGACCCTCACTGACAGTTGTCCCACTTTGAGGTGGAGACCTCCAAACTCTCCCTCTTGTGTGAAAATAAAGTAGATAAAGAAGGCAAATAAAAAGAGATCCATGTGAAACAACAAGCCCCTGTTGCATGCGGAGCTGGACAGCAGTGTAGAGTTACAGGATGTTTACGTCACACAGAAATGAAGGAGACAGCAGGTGTGTGCCAAGTTTTGTCAAGACACTCACTAAAAATAAGCTGAGGACAATTTGACAAAGAGCCGGAGAACATTTATGTAAGAAAGACAAAGAGACTGAATAAGATGCGATGCTGGATTTTGTCCTCAGGGGGAAACAAAGGTACACAGCTCCACGGTTTTTTGGACTTGTGATCAAAAGTATCTGCCCCCTGTGCGTATCAGTGAGTCATAAGCCTGCAGGCACCTGCATGGAGTAAAGCATACAGCTGAACTTTTTCCTCATGCTGTGTTGGTGTTACGTCCAAGCAGACTGATTTCTCAGAACTGCAAGTATCTTTTGCAAACAGCTGATGATAAGAAACCTGCAAGAAAATTGCCAAGAGTTCATTTAGTTGGACCCCCTGCCCCATTTTTGTCACACAACAGTGAGAAACTACTAAATCAGGGATGCTTAACTTAAGAAAAGAACCTCCTTCATATTTTCAAGACCCATGCAATGGGGCTGGTGCCCCAAAAAGTGATTTCCAGTGTTTCTATGTGTTATGTCTAAGGCCTCTGCTTATATTGATAAGTAGTCTGCAGTCAAAAGGATTTATATACGAATTGACCTGTTTTGCAAGAATCTTTATGACGCTGCGTTATTAAACATAATCTGTGTTGTACATTATGATGAATCCAGTCCTTTTTGGCAACTTAAAATATCTTTATGTTACGTGATATTTGTTGCAACTTCTGCTGCATCTCTCTTGAAAAAGACATGCTTAGAGTCGCTAATTATTTTCCATTCATAAATAACAGGATATATAAAAGTCGCTTTGCAAGAAAGTGACTGCAGCTTCGACCTCCTAACATAAATGTTCTTTCTGGTCTAAAATTGCTCGATATCATTGACAAGAGATAAGTTTGACATATGTTTCAAAGATCATAGGCCAACAAGTCATTTACAACACCGGATTAGAGTCTTTGCCTGGGGCCAGATTCAGCCAGGCAACTGATGCAAGAACTGATGTAAGAAAGTCTGGAAAACTAATCATCCTTACCATTTCCTTAAGAACTTGCTGGAACGTAAACATACCAAATAAAACTGATTTTGGAAAGTGGCATCGTGCTGTAGAAATACCAACAGATATGCAACACACAGTGAGTGTGCAAACACTTTGCAACTTGTTCTGTAATATGTGCCTTGCTCTTATTTTTGTGTGTGTGTGTGTATTTTTTTTTTTTTTATTTTTTCCCTGCTGTCTACTATTTATATTTTATTCCGGCACAGTTGGTGTGGAGCACCAACAATTTCGTTGTACATGTACAATGCCAATAAAGGGCTATTCTATTCTATTGGCGAGATTTCACAACTGGAAACGAAAGGTTTGCCTGCAAGATGCACTTCGTGTGCAGTTTAATGAGCGGACTATGGCGATCTTGCAGTGCAGAAGTGAACTTTGGTCGTTGTGCGCTCAGACAGTGAAATAAAACCGTTGTGTACACAGTTACCTTGACCTCTGCTGCTCTATCTGTCCGCCCTCCGGGCAGTAGTTCTGGGAGACTTGCCTGGAGTAGGTCGCAGGTAGGATTCCCTGAGTGTACGTCTGCAGCCTCCCTCTAGCCGAGGCTGGAACCGCGGAGAAAGGCGAGCTGAACGTCGAGGGCAAAAAAGCGTCGCCCTCCGCGTCTGTACCGGCGGGGGCAGCAGTGGGACCCGTCCCAAAACTGGCCCTGCTGCTGGCGTGGAGAGCCTGGTTTGCTAAAGCGAGCGCCTGGGTGGCTGTGGTGGTAGCCGCCGCCGCCGCCGCTGCAGCCGCCGCCGCAGCGGCTCCGTACGCAGAGGGCTCCGGAGAAACCAGGCTCTGTCTAGTCCGAGCTTCCAGCGGGGTTTCCCCTTCGCTCTGACTGCCCGCATCGTCCTGCACGGGCCGTCCATCCAGAGAAATGTTGCTGAGAAAGGACAGCGCCGCTTGCCTCCTCCTTGGGTCGATGCGTTTCCGCGTATGCTCGAGACTGGAGTGCTTTATCTGAAGCGTGGCTGTGGATGTGTTGCTGCTCGTGGCAGCCGCCATGGTCCACTTCCAGGTGTCCGAGTCCCACCCTCAGCAGCGGTCTCACCCCGCGGGCATGAGTGTTGATGGGATGGTCGTGCTTGTGTTGGTGAACGGTGGTGCCCGTCTTTTTAACTACACGCGTTAAACTGGGTGAAAACAGCGAGGTCACGTGTGCACAGTATTGTAGCTGCACAGGGAAAATTTGGACCAATGAGCTGTCGGGAATACATGTGTGGTTTTTTTTCCTTTTTCCTGACCGCTGAAGCCTCCGCTTCTCTGATAGAGCGTGCCAAAATTACATAAACTCCGAGGTGCTCGTAACAGCTCCCATAAACTTTTTCTTCCTGCTGTATTGTTTTTGCAACCTTCACACTACTGCAGGGTGAAAACTTTTTTTTTTTTATCTTTCTTTGTGCATTACTAATTTTACTCAGACATTTTTCAAAGCCCTGTTTGGTGCTTTCTAAATGTGCAGACGTGTGTTATGTGCGGGGATCAGTGTGCGCTGATAGAATGGGGGCCTGGCTCTGTTTGTTTTGAGAAAATTGATCCGTTTGGTGAACTGTATGAGTCAGCATGTCTGAAGCGATAGCGCCATCTGTCCGCTTGTCATGCACTGCGTATGCTTTTTTTTGGCCATAACCCAATTAAATATGCCATCTAGTGGGGGTTTTTGACGGGTGCTTGCAGTAACCAGCATATTTTAGTCTCGAGCTAAAAAGGGAAATTTGGAGCATGTTCAGTGTTGGGCCTTATGTTTGACACCCCTGTACTACACAGTTAGCAAATCAATTATAATAAATTTAAAAAACACACAGTAATAATAATAATAATAGTAATGATGGTTGTAATAGTGATAATAAACAATCAAATATAACAGGAGGACATAAAAGGGGTATCTTAACTTGTCCCATGCCTTGTAGTCCACTACATCTACGCTATATTTCCAAAAGTATTCACTCACCCATCCAAATCAGTTAATTCAGGTGTTCCAATCACTTCCACAGGTGTATAAAATCAAGCACCTAGGCGTGCAGACTGCTTCTACAAACATTTGTGAGATTTGTATGTTTTTCAGTAGCTGGTCTTGGCCTCTTAGTTCCAGTGAAAGGAACTTTTGATGCTTAAGCATACAAAGACATTTTGGGTAATTTCATGCTCCCAACTTTGCAGGAAACAGTTTACGGGTTAACTCCTTCCTTTTCCAACATGACCACACATCAGTGCACAAAGGTCCATAAAGACGTGGATGAGCGAGTTCGGTTCAGAAGAACTTGACTGGCATGCACAGAGTCCTGACCTCAACCCGACAGAACACCTTTGGGATGAATTAGAGCTGACAGTGCAAGCCAGGCCTTCCCGTCCAACATCAGTGTCTGACCTCACAAATGTGCTTCTGGAAGAATGGTAAAAAAAAATCCCTTAAACACACCCCTGAACCTTGTAGAAAGCCTTCCTAAAAAAGTTGAAGCTATTACAGCTGCAGAGTGGGCTGACATCATATTAAACCCTATGGATTAGGAATGGGATATCAGTTAAATTCATATGTTTGTGAAGGCAGATGAGCAAATACTTTTGGTATTATAGTGTAGGTTGCCTTTGAAGTCATTGCTATATAATGTATGTTTTTAAAATAACCAGCCATCAAGTTAAAATTTGCAGATTCTGGGATATTACCGAGTACCTCTATTCACCATAGTTCTTCTCTTCTAGAAGCCCTTTTTTCAGGCCTGAAGGTACATACAAGAAAAAGTCACTAGACCCTCAAAAACAGCTCATCATTTCCTTTTATAGTTGCATGTAGTCTTTCATGTGGGTAAATGAAAATTTTCCCTGTACCAAATGCTAACACTTGGCGGAGAAGTTTTGATTCAGTTGTGTAAAACACACTTTTTGCCAATTAAAAGAAGCTTCTCCAGATGTTTGTAATGTGCTGTGGGTAGATGCAACTCTCCAGAGGGCCGGCCTAAGAGTAAAACACCAAGATCTTTTTTTATTTGTATTTCAAGTATTCAATTACGTTCCTTAGAAATAAATGTTCAGAACCTGGAAATCAATTTACACTCCCAGAAGTAGTGAAAATATGTTCCCCTATCAACAAAACATTTCTAAACATATTAGTTTTCTTTAGAAAGCGTAAATTATTTCTATTTGCACACAATAACAGAATTATTTCAGAACAACTTAAAATTACCAGGGTCAATATTATTAGCCACCTAAAAAACTGACCTTTTTTATCAAGCCATAGCACAAACCACTGCTGTGCAATGATGTGCTTTAACATTGTTAAAACTGAAGGTTATCTTCCACTTTGCACACAATATAAAAACTTCAGGAAGGAATTGAGCTCTCACTTGAGAAAGCATCATGCCAAAAACAAAAGAAATAAATTTAGACTTGAGTAGAGTAATTGATATACAAAGTTATCACAGCAATACCAAGTGTCAAGAACTAGAGTGAGAAGTATCATCAAGAAATTCAAAGAGAGCCACACAGTACAGAACAAGCCTGGCAGAGGTAGGAAGTGAAAGATTTCAAAGACTCTGGAAAGGAAACTGAGGTATGCTAAAAACAACTTGGAGAAAGATTACTCATACTGGAAGCTCGTTCTTTGGTCAGAGCTTTGGTCGTCTCTGGCCACAGAGATGCACTCAGAAAAAAGACATTGGGTGGTTGTTACATTTACATAAGAATTTAACTTGTAATTTGAACAAAATAATTTCATGTTTCTATGGTGAACGTAGTTAAATCATGTACGATCTGCATGAAGTTCAACAACTTAATTTATTCTTGTTGCGATGACATGATAGAATCTAGCAAGAGTGGTCAGCTGCCTGGACGTGGGAAATTCACAAGATCACACGAGATTTCAAACCACAGGAAAATCACTGGGGTTATAAGAGACAGAAAAGCATACACACACCACACGTATGCTATTGCTATTTATTGTGGTTTAACCTGTCAAGGACAAAAATATAAAGAAAATTCTGTATCAAGCCTTGTAATCGTAGCTTTCCTACATGGTGTGGTGGTTGCCACTGTTACCTCACAGTAAGAAGGTGCTGAGTTCAAATCCAAAGACATGCAGCTAGTGGTGTTAGGTTAATTGGTGATTCTACCTATATGTATGAATGCTTGCTTGTCTGTCTCTCTGTGTTAGCCCTGTGATGGACTGGTGATCACATATCCAGGGTGGACACTGGCTGTTAAGTTATTTAAATGAAGTTGGACTCAACTGCAGTAAATACGTTGATTCATCATTAATTAATTAAGTTGGTCCAACTCGACTACATTAAGTTGGAATTTCATCATGTTAAAACAGAGCAATTTAATCACATGGAAATCCTTTCTATTATTTTTTTTATGTTCTTTCAAAGAGTTTTTCTTTTTTTTAAAAAAATTTTTGTTCTTCTTTTTATTAAAAAAATCCATTGTTGTCTGAAGGTCAATACCAGCCCAACATTCAGATTATAAATGAGGGCTGGGGAATAATGTTTGGTCAAGCAAGCCAAGGGATTACAGACCTGATGAGAGAAATTAAGAAAAACTGCACTCAATTAAGAGAAATGTCCTACAAGCATGAAGAAACACAAGCTATTAATGAGCAGATACAGTGGAATCTCCAAGACACAGAGAAAAAGAACCAGGAGCTGCAAGTAAAACAAGAGAAGGAACAAATACGCCAGCAGATTACAGACCTGATGAGAGAAAACAAGAAAAAGTGCTCAATTAAAAGAAGTGTCCAATGAGTGTGATGACTTTAAAGCTACTGGTAAGGACGTACAGTATAGTCTCAGAGAAACCAAGATAAAGAATTACAAGCTTCAAGTAAAACTTGATGAAGAGCTTGAAAAAAATAAAGAGTTTCTTCAAGAGAAGAAACACCTGGACATAAAACAGAAAGAAATGGTGTGCAAACTCCAAGACATGGACAAAAAACACCAAGTGCTGCAAATAACCCTTGATGAAGCACTGCATAAAAATGCAGAAATGCTTTGAGAAAAAGTGTAACAGGAAGAAATACAGAAAGAAACACAACTTGTTCTCCAAGACTTTGACAGGAAAAATCTAGAACTGCAAGTATGTTATAACAAAATGAAGGACAAAACTATTGAACTAGAAGGAGAAAAGGGAAAACTGCAAAAACAATGCTCAGAGATGCAGTGTAGGTTCAATGAAATGCAGAGGAGAACTCAGGAGTTAAAAGACATGTGCAACAAAGTACAACGGAGGAATACAGACATGCACGAGGCAAAGCTAATACAGGAGGCAAAATCTAAAGAACTGAAAGAAAAAGCTTGAAGAAAAAGAAGCAAATTTGGAGAAAAGACTCAAGAAACTTGAGAAGCAAAATGCAGAAACAATCGATGACATAAAAACATCCTTCAGAAAAAAAGAGCTCCAGGAACAGTGCCTGAAAAAGAAGAAAAAACACTTCTGCTTTTTTTAGGAAGGGGGACCCTCCTGCTTCCTCACTTGATCATGAGGAGGCATAGCCTCATCTTCCTCCACCTCTCCTCTCCCCCTCTCTCCCTTTCTCTTCTATCACCTCTCTATCGCTCTCTCTTTTTCTTTCTCCCCTCCCTCTTCATCATTTTTCTTTTCTTTTTTCACCCTCACCCCCCCAAATAGGGCCTGGCAGTTGACTATCCCTTGCTGAGCCTGGTTCTGTCGGAGGTTTCCTCCTGTTTAAAGGGAGTTTTTCCTCCCCACTGTTGCCTAGTGCTTGCTCAGAGGGAATTGTTGGGGTTTTCTTTCCTCCGTCTCTTTCCTCCTTTCTATCCCTTTCTTTTTTCCACCCCACTTTTTCCCCTTCTACCTTTCCTTTACCCTCTTCTTTCACACTCTTTTCCAACCTCTTCCTTTCCTCTCTCATCTCCCTACCCTGTGTTCACTTTTGAGAACACAGAGTAGAGCGATAGGAGGAAACAATAAAGACAATCAATCATATTTTTACATGCATCAAATCAATGTCTTTATTCACAAATAATTTAAGAAAACAATGGAAAAAATAACACATCTCCAAGTCTTAAAGATAATCCTAAACCAAACAGAAACAGCTCTGCACTGGACTACACCCCCTGTTACAGGGCAATAAGTTGACAATAAGCCACTGTGGCTAGTCTCCATCATGTAGGTCATGATGGAGACTAGCACACACTAGTCCTTGAGAGCAGTTGCAACTGCTGACTAAATAGCTAGTGGCTCCCCCCACCCCTTGAAATAACAATTAATATCAATTAAGGATTAAATAAGTTAATAGCAATGCTTAATCTGTCATTCAAATGTAATGATAAGTTAACAGTGGGAACATTAATTCTGTAAATGTTTAAAATGAATAGATTATTTAAGTCTCCAATACACTTGGCACATTCCCTCCTAGGACCTTGAGCGTAAAAGGAGGCCTAAAAGACCCAGACTGGTTTGACAGTTCCTGGGTGTTGCCGGATGGAGGCCAGATGCAGTCTGGAGGAGGGCTGAGAAAAAGATTAGACACAAATCTTAAAACTTTAGGCAACTCTCTTCATGATTTTAAAAGTAATGTGGCAACAATATACACAACAGTTATATTAAAGCCACTGCAATGTACTTAACAGTCACAGGCCTCCACGTGACACTGCCCCTGTCCTTTCTGTGTGTGTATGTTGTGTTTCAGAGTAGGAGTTTTGTCCTGGTCTCCACCCTCACTGCTTCACACCTGAGAAGCATCACGGATTACACACCTGGTTGCAGTCGGGCTAATTTAAAATGGAGGCATCCCCTCATTTGATGCCAGATTATTGTGCTGTGTGTGGTAACTTGCTTGGTGCCTCCTGTGTGCGAGTAACTCAGGAAATTGTTGATTTGGACTTTTGAAAGTGCCTATAGGCTGAAAGTGGGTCATCTGTCTGAGTGGTGTACAGACAGTGAGCTTGTTGTTAACACCTCAAAAACAAAAGAGATGATTATTGACTTCAGGAGGCCAAGGGTAATTCTCTGGATCAGGATGAAGTAGAAGGCAGACAGTATCAATAAGCACAGTACACACTAGAGACATTCTCTGTTGGAACCGCTGCCATCTGGCAAATGGTTCAGGACAATAAGAACAAGAACCAACAGCCTCAGGAACAGTTTTTATCCCCGAGCAGTGGCTATCATCCCACTACACAACTGATTATAGACATAACGCACAAGACGACCCTGAGGACACTTCTGACACCTTACACTGGCCAAATCGTTAACAATGATGCTGTTTATCTCATCTATTCTTACCAAATTTTCTTTATCCATCCTTTATTTGTTTAATCATTTTATTTTTTTTATTGTCTTTTTATCCTAAGAGATGTCAAACCCAATTTCATTGTACTATGTATAAAGACAGTAAAGATTATTCATTTATTCATTGATTCGTTCGTAATGTCTATGGCAATTGGTGGAGTCACTGGTACGGACATTATAGAAATTAACCACAAGAGGGCACTCTTTCGCAAGCTGTGGTTACACCACTGTGACTGTAGCACACGTTGACTGCAGTCTCACAGAACAGTCTCTAGTAACACGTAAAAACAAAATAAAAAAAGAATGTGCTGAACAGCATTCAGAGATAAAATATTAAAGTATCAGTAAAAACCCTGCATACCCAAGTCTTTATTTTTCCACTCGGGTAAGAGTGCAGTGTGTGTAAGGAAATGAGCCACTAAACAGACTATGGGAAGTTACTTTATACTGTGGATGACATTCACAGCTATAATTTTACCAGTCAATCTCTGGTATTGACTTGATTGCAGACATGTTTGAGCGTGTAGATTTTCAACCACCAGAGATGATCTGATATTTCTCTGTGTGTGTTTTTTTTAATCCACAATGATGATTTAATTCAAGTAAGGCTGAGCTGTTATACACCTTGTCATTGATATGTCTGTGGTATGACAATTGGATTATGCAACACTTATAAGAATATAAATCCTCACAGAGCTCTCTCTCTCTCTCTAATCTTGAACTTCATACTTGAGTAGTAGAGTGGTACAGAGATGCTGAGAGAGCTGTTTGATCCAGAGAGGGCCTGGCGTAGCTACGGTGTGTGACCAAATGATTTATTGTCCTCTCAGGACCTTTAAAGTGCAAGCCGCTCTGCAGCTTTGAAACATCTATTTATGACTTCAAAATTCAGAGTGAGACCACACGGTTCAAAAAGAGATTTAGGCCGGAATAAAATATTAATATGTTTCTGACCTGGCTGCCACCAGTCCCCCTTACGGAGCTGGTGCTGAACTTTGGGAAGTTTTTGAAAGTATTTTTCTCCTCTTGTATGGTCCCAGGGAGCATTTGGTATTTTGTTCCTTATCAGCGATGGTGCGGCATGTTTACTTTTTGATGCACTTATTCTGCAAACGCTGACAGATACCAAAGATGTTATACAGAAGCAGCTACAGACTGAGAGATAGTGGAATGAAAAGGCGTGGATGATTTCTATCAGCAGCCTGTGCTATACCTTGCAAAGCTGTAATCATTCCCAGTAATCAGAAGTAATTTTGCGCTGCTTTGGTCTTTTAAAAAAGACGTCTACGCACGAGACTTGGCTTGAAAATTGGAAGCAGGTTTCTTTTTCCGACCACAAGCCAAAATTACTTTTCTTCTTATTCATCACCGAAGGCCCCTGAAGCGGTCTGTAGACGTAAAGACAGTGACCTAATGTGTTATGCTGCTCTCTCACGGTGCTTATTCATAATATTTCCTGGCCCAGAGACTCCATTACTCTGTTACCCATGAGGAATGTAAGTGAGGAATGTAATGTTCCTTTCCACCCTTGTTTTCACCTACAGGAACATCATCGTGCTACTTTAAGACCTCTGTAATTTTCACGAATGGCTTTAAAGTTAATGAAGTGCTGGCTGGAAGCAAGAGTCAAGTGGTATGTTATTTCCTGCCTCCCCAGCCCTTATTATCACTCGCTTTGACCGTCCATCCCTCCTCACTGATGCTTTGAGTTTGCGTAGACACAATTGTCTTTCACAGTCTTTCTAAGAACTTCTCAGTTGGTAAGTCCAAAAATGGCTCAGGCTGATTGGAATTCCTCCCCTGCCTGTCCCCTCAGCTCCTGTCTCCGCTGACAGCCCTGTCCACCTCACAGCCTGCAATGACCTTTAATGTCACGAAAAGGAAAGAGAATGAGAGGAACTTAACTTCCAGGACACTGTGCTTTGCTCAGGCTGAGATGAACCCACCCGACTTCCTTTCATCTTGCTGCCTCTGTGCCCATTTCTTCCGTTTTAAACCCTGTTTCTGGAGCTGAATCATAACCAAGTTTGGATTTAAGTGACGTTTTGCTCCATATCCTCCAAAATGTATGTAAAAAAAAAGATATTCTTCTCTCTCAATTTATCATCGCTTCTCTCTGCTGTCCTATTTTAATCTGTATCTATGAAATTGGTCCACGCTGTCTGCGAATATTCCCTTCTTAATAAATCAGCTTTCCACGGATCTATATAGTGGGCAGCGGGTAAAACTCACCAATATTTTCTGCTTTAATTTGCTGTGCAGGGCAGAGATTTGGGCCATGGCAGTGACTCAGCAGGCATCAATCACCTTCAAGGAGAGCCACACAGATGAATAGCCTTGAGATGGAGTAGACAAAATGCTGATTTTTTTTTTCTTTTAGCCCTCCATCACCATCCACCATAGCATTTAGCACATCACCACTGAAATGAAAACAGGCTGTAAAACCTGTTTTGGTGATGTGATGGTCTCAGAGATCAACACTGTTTTTCTCCCTGTATTTTTCCAGTCATTATGTGCTCTACAAACCAAATTATTTCACTAAGGTGTGTGTAACTCTTGCTGAGAGTTAGGTGATCTGTCCATACTTTTTCAAGCTAAAGAAATGGTTAACTTGGCTGAAAAAAATTGAGGAAACACAGAATCTACCTGTATCTACCTAAATGATCATGGTCCCTGGGTCTTGGATCCAGGGTTTTTTAATTTTTGTGGGTTCATAATTTGTTTTTGTTTTGAGAAGGGGTTTATGTTCCAGCTTCCTGTGTGCTTGTGAGTTAATTTTTGCCTCTACTTCCTTGCTTTGGTTTTGTTTATTGGTTTGTTGGTTCCCTTTTGTGCTCCCTTTCTTCATCCAGTCTTGTTTCTGTGTTAAGTTAGTTCGTTTGGGTCTCTGTCTAAGTGTTAGTTATAGTTCCTCTTTTATTTTGACAGGCTTTTTCCCCCTCATGTTTTGTATTTAGTTCTTTTTCCCTTGTCTGGTCCTCTGTGATTAGTTTCAGCTGTTTCACTTGTTTCCTCTTCCCTCATAACCTGGTTCTGTGCTCTCCCCTTGTTCTGTGGTTTCCCTTTGATGCTGAGTTTAGCATTTTTGGCTCCAATTCTGCCTTGTTTTTGTATTTTGGAAGAGACATCAGCATTAAAGGTGCATTTTGAGTTAATTTCGTGTCTCCTGAATCCGTCATTTGGGTCTAAATCCTACCTGCCACACAGCTTTTTTTAATGACATAAATCCGAAATCTTTCAGCATCTCTAAAACAAATTCATATTTCATTGTTTAATATCCTTAAAAAAACCAAAACAGTTTACTAAGGTAGTGACTTCCTCAATTCTAGCTCTTTGTAAGGCCAGCCAGCCTTATCTTATCATAAAAGGGTGGACATGGTCAGGAGCAATATTTAGGAAGGCTGTGGTGTTTAAACACTGATCAGCTGCTACTAAGGGGGATGTAGATCTGGTTCTGAGAGCAGGAGCCCTACTCACCTGTTGTTCAAACTTTCTGTTTGCAAGGAGCAGCCAATCAGAAGAGAGCTAGCTTAATGAGAGAGGAGCTCGTTTTAGAGAGTGGATGAACTAAGAGGCAGCAGCCTCTAAGTCCTCTAAGTCTTGGCATAAGATAAATAAGGGTTATTTTAAACCATGCATAGTGCAAAGATACTCTAGATGAGTTCAAGAATATAAATAAAGAGCAGGAAAAAAGAGCATAATAGGACCTCTTAAACAACATTTTTCACTATTAAGCTAAGCTAATCTATGCTAATCATCAAGTTTGACCATTATGTTTAGCATAGAGACTTGTAATAAAATGTTAAAATGCAGTTTTTGTCAATTGCTGACATTTTAGGTTTATCATTAATACACACTGATCAAATGATTAGTTACAATGATTAGTTGCAAATGATTAGCAACATCAGCGGTTTAACTGTTAGGATTATACTCCACTGGTAATATAGCCTTCTTGCTACAAGGCTCTCTTCAATATTCTATCATCAACATTTTGTATTACTGTAATTTTTATGAGAAAGTTAAATTAAAAGTCATATTTCAGGCAGTGTCAGAGACTGTACATTAGCTTTCCAGGACTACACGTAGAGATTGCAGACGGGGGACTCCCTCTGGATGTGCATATGAAGGCTTTGTTTATTGTCAGCTGACGGGGCCTGAAAATATCAGTGAATTCTGTGTTGGACCATAAATAGCCTAGCTCTTGTGCTGCAAAACATGTTTAAAGGGCAGAAGGGCGATATATTGAACTAACATCACAACACCGTTACTGAGGATTTGCAAATATCACACATACATCTGTTTTTCTCCGTCTCTCTCTGCCTTTTCTTCATTAGGGTCAGAGTGATGTGACAGGGCTGGGCCAATGTGACAGCAGTTAGAAGAAGTTTTGACAGATAGAGTTAGAGAAGCTGCTCAGGGGAGGTGATGTCAGTCCACAGAAGAGAGACAAGAGGTGCGGGAAGACAGCCAATGCCCTGAATCTGATCTGATCTGATGGGAAGTGGCAGGAGATGAAGAGAAGGAGTCAAATTCAGCCTGAGTGTGGCTGCAGTCTAAGGTCAGCGGGACCAGAGGAGAGATGAGAATCACCCCAGGAATACTGAGTGGGGAGTACCTTGTCTTGGCCGTCAGTCTTCACTGAAATTACACTTTACAGAGGGTCTGCAGCATTTTTTTGTCACATTCAAGCAAAGTTTAATTAAACTAGGCTCAACATTGCCATGATTTCTATTAGCTGAATTTACTCTGCATTATCCAAAGTCTGAAAATGGGTAGATCTGAGAGTTCAAACATAGCCAGCCTATCTGATAAATACAAGCTGTCAGACACTAATTTAGTCAGATCACTTTGTGTGAAGATGACACCTAATTTAAATGTTCCCGGAGTATTAGCAATGATTTTTCACTGCAGATGGAAACTGTTTGAACAACTTTGGCAAGTTCAGAAAGTAACTAGCCAACTTTTCTTTTTAGAGTGATTATTTGGGTAACTTGCAGCATCTTATGGGTGTATGTTACTGCCACGTGCTGCCTACAGTAAAGCAAAGCATATTTCAACATTTAAGAACCTTCCAGAGATGATGAGGATTTCATAATTGAACATATGGTTTGAAGGTGTTTACTGTAAAAGACAAAGTTGTAATGACTGCCAGGCAGGCTTTGTTGGTCAGTGCAAAGCTGGCAGGGGGTGAGGCAGGACAAAGGCTGCATCGGGAGGGTGGTGGTTGTGAGTGGTGTTGACAGTTTAGTGTGTGGGTGTGTGTTTTTTCTGGTTGGCATGAGTCACATGAGTGGCAGACTATCAGTCTAGGAAGATCTGGAGTACAGAGAAAACAATCAGGTAAGCACCAAAAGCCCTGGCTAATCAAGCTAAGTTCACTTGAGAAAGTTTCCACATGGACACTATGGTGACTATGTGGTTAGCACTGTTGCCTCACAAATGGAGGGTAGAGTTTGCATGCTTTCTCATTCCAGGCTAAAGAGAGAACTGGAAAAAAAGAAAAAAAAACTCATGGCTTTGAGTGGGTGTGCAAGACAGGGTAGATGTGCCAAGGCAGGAGCAGGAATAAAACAACGGAAAAAACACAGACAAAATAAAAGAGTAGCAAGTGCCCCCCCCCATGTCTGTGGAACCTAATTACATTAAACAGATATTGTCTTTGCAGTTGAAGTGTGTGCTGTCTAGTCATCATTCTGGGATGCTCCTGCTTAGATGTAATAGATTTTTCTCTAATTGGTGGAAATATGAGCGCAACAACAGCAGACATATCTGAATTGCTTCTGGTGTCTCATCATCTAAATTTGCTGTTCTTTCACTCCCAGATTTGGGATTATACGTTTGTTATTACCAAAATGTATACACTATACTGTCAAAAGTATTCACTCACCCATCCAAATCATTGAAGTGAGCTGTTCCGATCATCCCCATGGCCACAGGTGTATAAAATCAAGTACCCAAGCATGCAGACAGCATCTACAAACATTTGTGAATAAATGGATCGCTCTTAGGAGCTCAGTGAAGTCCAGCTTGGTACCGTGATAGGATGCCACCTGTGCAACAAGCACAGTCATGAAATTTCCTACATATTCCACAGTCAGCTGTTAGTGGTACTATAACAAAGTGGAAGCGACTGGAAATGAGAGGAACTAGGCCAAGAACTAGGCCATTCGCATCAGCGAATGCTCGCCAGCTTTCTGCAGAGCCAATCGCTACAGACCTTCAAATTTTATGTGGCCTTCAGATTAGCCCAAAAGCAGTGTGTAGAGCTTCATGGAATGGGTCATCAGCAGCAAGCACCTCGGCTACAGTGGTGTAAAGCACGGCGCTGTCTGGGTTTGGGAGAACGGTGGAAGATGGATTATGGTGTATGGTTGTTTTTCAGGAGTTGGGCTCAGCCCCTTAGTTCCAGTGAAAGGAACTCTTTACGGGGAGGCTGTAGCTCAGGAAGTAGATCGGAAGGTTAGTGGTTCAATCCCTGGCTCCTCCACTCTGCATGCCAAATATCCTTGGTCAAGATACTAACCCCAAGTTGCTCACCGATGCATCCATCCAGAGTATGAATGTGTGTGAATGTTAGTTAGAAAGCACTTGAAAGCATAAAAGAAAATGAATGTAGCATGTTGTATAAAGTGCTTTGAGTGCTCCGGGAGAGTAGAAAAGCGCTACATAAGAATCAAGCTGTTTTTAATGCTTCAGCATACCAAGACATTTTGGATAATTTCATACTCCCAACTTTGTGGGAACAGTTGGGGATGGCCTCTTCCAGTTCCAACATGATTCTGCTCCAGCGCACAAAGCAAGGTCCATAAAGACATGGATACGCAAATTTGGTGTGGAAGAACTTGACTGGCCTGCACAGAGTCCTGACCTCAACCTTATAGAACACCTTTAGGATGAATTAGAGTGGAGACTGTGAGCAAGGCCTTCTCATCCATCATCAGTGTCTGACCTCACAAATGCACTTCTGGAAGAACTGTGTAAAATTCCCATGAACTCACTCCTAAATCTGTGGAAAGCTTTTCCTGAAGAGTTGAACCCTAAAGATTAAGAATGGGATGTTACCAAAGTTTATATGCGCATGAAGTCAGATGAGCAAAATATTTTTGTCAGTATAGTGTATGATTGAAAATGAAAACTATCCTTATTCTTTAAATAAAATAAAACAGAAGTTCATACTGTTCATACTGAAAATCAGCCTAGCTTTCTTAAGGGCAGACTCTCATAGAACTTGCTTTTGACTGTGTTTGCCCCACATTGCATGTTGTTTGGGATGAGATGCACTCATCAACAAGAAACTAATACTTACGTAGTGGTTTCCAGAAATTGAAGATGTCGACTGCAAACCACAAACTACATGCATGAACCTGACTGAGCTTTTATGAGAAAAATCTCACATGTGGCTCTGCTTGGGTCATTTCTCACCACAGTTCTATAGATTCAGTGCTTCTTTGTAACTTTTTTTAGCCGTGATTACCGTCAGCTTTGTTCTCAAAGGGATGACTGCAGCCAAAGCAGAGTGGAAACAACACCACACACACCAGTGTCACCACCGCAACGAATGACTGAAACGCATCTACGAGGATCTCTTTGTGTTGGCCGCACACGATGACGCAAAGTTTGTGGACTCACCCTCAAACTAACATTTATATCATTAAGAGGAAATGACTTTATAAAGCTGAAATCTATTTTCAAAGCATCTGTGTCTGGTGATAGTGAGAACACTTTTTTCCCCTTGTTCTATCAGTTCATCAATAAGGAGTTCCCAGGATGCATTGGCTCAAGGGTACAGTCTGTCAAATGATATCCTGCTGGCAGCTGTCACAGAAATCTATGTGCTTGTGTGTTTACAGAGGAGTCAGCTCAGGCTGTGTCTGTCTTGTTGCTCTGAAATGGGATTAATCAGATATTGGTCTTAATTTGCATCAGTGTTTCAGAGAAATCAGGATGCCACGCTGCTGTGGGTTGTGACCAAAATGACACAGAGGCCCCTCACAACCAGCTAATTCAGGTTATCTGGTGACTGAACAACCGGCTCCAGGCCTTACGCTTGTCTATATTCTGCCAGAGCGAGCTGCTGAAGCATATCTGGCGCTGTTTATGTACTCTGGGGAAAATTCCAAGTGAATAAATAGCATTTTTTTGTTGTTGTGTGCCTCTGTATGGGTCTATAAAACCATAAAAAAGAGACTGTGAGCACCGCGTGTCTACGTCATGAGCTGTGGGCTTTGATCAGTAAACGGGAGGAGGATGAGTCACTCTATTCACTTAGATTGCCTGGCTCATTTCTTCATCAGATTGCCTCCTAGTTGGGATTTTTTTGTGTACATATTTCATTTTTATTTCTTTGATTTTCAGCCCCTCATTCATCGATGAATTCATTTCTGTATAGCTTGCCTCACTGTAGTGACGCAGGTGGTTGTTTAATTTGATCTACCAAAATACGGAGCAGCCCACAAAAGATGTGATTTTGTGCACATGTTTACGTCAGTGTCCTGCAGAAACACTCAAACTGAATTTCTGGTTTAGACCATAATGTGTTTCCATTCGTGGCCAAATGAATTAAAATGACACAAGATATTAAAATAGAAAAAAAAAGTCTGACTCCTGAAACAGATGGTGTGGACTACATTTGGATTTTTTTTCTCTTTCTCTCTCTCCTCTCACATTTGCCCTTGGCTGCTGTAATGCTAATGGATCAGTGAGTCTCTCATTGAAAAGAGGTTCCTGCTGGTCTATCCTGCTGCTTCTCATGGCCAGCCACGCACTATACCTGTAACACTTGCCATCTGTAATTGAAGGTTTAGTGGTATTTCAGCCTACCTGATACTCACCTTTTAATAATCCTTCATATTTGAATAGAAACATAACAAGTCATTCTGGGGGGGACAAAAGGGCAACATGTGCAATCCTCCAGTGGAGCATGAACTGCTTAATTATTAAAAAAACCTCGACTCCATACGTCTCTACTTAACTTTTATTGAAACCTGACACAACAACACAGGAGATATTTCTGCAAAAATATAACCCCAATCTTTATAAGGATTCTGTGATTAAATAGGTTACAACAAAATGGCAAAGAAGAATATTAATATAGGATCTTTTTGTGATGAAAAAAAAAAACAACATGCAGGAATATATTAGAAATTAAAAACTATATATAAAAGTATCCATATGAATCCATAAATGTAGACCGGCTGATAAATGTAAGCTAGCTTACAGTTAGAACAAGAAGAACAGAGCAGAGGTTTTTCTACTGTAAATGTTGTCCATGACAATGGTTGGTTTCTCCACACGTTTTGGGGTTACATCTGGACACATTTCTACTGTGCACAGGCCCTTGTTAGGTTTTGCAAGAATGGCAAGGAACTTTTTTTTGTGTTCTCCAGTTCTTGTCTTTTATGTGCTCCTTTCGGCTCTGTCGCTCTGTCCATCGGTCTGAGGATCCCCCTGGAGAGCACAGGGACACGTCGTTTAAACACAGTACGCCAGAGTTTTATTTTTGAAGCAGTGTGTGGGATAATAAATACTGTGACTCACGAGGACAGAGAAAGCTCCAGAGCGACCCGATTTCCCCCTCTTGGCTGGATCGAGCTTCACTTGTCTCCTCGCTCTGATCAACTGAAAAAGCGATCCCAGACAAACTGGCGTTACAGTGCGTTTTACAACCGTGTCATTTCTGCATGTTCACACATATATTATGGCTTCCCATTCAGAAAACTGAAACGGCGCTGTCTGAATGATTGCCTGATATGAAAAAAAAAAAAAGCAATTTCAGGACAGATTATACAGGTGAGTACACCAATCTGATCCAATAAAACCATATAAGGTGGCCTTATGACTGCTTGCACATCCGGCCTCAGCTGTTCCTCTGCACAGAGGTTGCCATGGAGACTCACCTGTAGGGGGGTGGTTTCCTTGTTGTTGCTGAGGAGAGAGAAGGAGCCAGGGCGGAGTTTGTTACGCTTAGTCTTTTTCTTGCTTGCAGCTGTAACCAAGTGTCGCCGGGACCTATCAGCCTAAGAAAACCCCGGACACAGGGATTAGTACATACATGCACACATCTGCATTCTTGTGCTTTGACCATCTCACAGCTGTCTCCCCTTCAGTGAAGCACTAGTCTAACACAGATGCTTTCATTTTTACTTTTACTGAGTTGGTAAGAAATGTGGTTTCTTTTCTTCTTTTTTTCCCAGCATAAACATATGATCCACTATGACTAAAGCTTCTCTGGACCATTCGGCAGCTGCCACCACCATTAAGAACCAGTCGCCACCTCCCCCGCATTAGGCTTTTTTTCCCCTCTGACTCCCTTGTGAGTAACAAGAGCGGTTTACCTGGATGAGAGTTTTAGGGAAGCCTTTGACAGAGATGGCCCCGGGCAGGCTGGAGTGACTCAGGTGGGTGTGATCTCTCCACTCCAACTGTCTCTTACGTCTGAACAAAGCCTACAAGGATGAGACAGTCACAACCACAACCACAGAGGGAAACAACTCCTGTTTCTCTGTGTGATAACGTGCGTCAAGTCTTGTGTGCAGTGGATAGTTTGTGAGCCTGGCCCTTTCTCCTTATCCTGCTCCTGGTCACATTCAGCCTCTGTTCTTTGAGAATGCTTAAAGTCAAGCGCCAACACTGAGAGGAGGAAACTGCAACATTGTTATTGTTACTGGTCCAACCACTTCCTGCATCGATCTGTAGAAAATAAGGACTGCTATTAAGCTACTCAAATTCCAAATAAATGGAGTGGCACTTTGAGAAACAACAGGTTTCAGTTTTCCAGTTGGGACTTTGGGGAATAAATGGCAGAGGCTCTTGGAGTCATCGCCTTGCAGTACAGTCTGCAGCATGGTTACAAATTTACCACAAAGTTACACAAGTGTGGAAATAACTAGATCGTTTCCAGCATAATACTTCCTCCTCTTTTTCCATTTTGCTTAACACAAAGACGACTATGTTAGCTGCAAAATATTTGCCTCGCAATCATTTGTGATGCCATTTAAAGTACTTACAGTGATTGCTGTTGACCTACATTTTGTTGATTGCCTCTGTTTTCAGCATTGTGGGATGGAATATTTTACAATTGGCTGTGGCACAACAGCTGTACAGTTTGGAGCTGAAGGTTAATTGCAATATGCATACATTATTGTTTGTTTCTATACCTGAAGCTGCAGGGATGCACATGCTGCAATGCTCTTGTGAGGTCACGGAGAGTGTGTTTCTACAGGTTCACTGCCTGATGTCTCTGTGACAGTTACATCATATTACCATTTCTATCAGTAACCCAATCATCTAGTCATGCAGTTTGCATTGATTAACACAGTTATGTTTTGCCTTCTAAAATAAGACTTGCAACTTGTGAACTGACATTGTTATCCATGTCTGTCCAAACTCGCGTTTCAATTCAGTTCTATTCTGTTTATACAGTGCCAATTCATAACCAAAGTCCCCTCAAGGTGGTTTATATTGTAAGGCAAAACCCCTACAATATTAGAAATAAAACCCTACTATCACATGACCCCCTATTAGCAAGCAATTGGTGACAGTGGGAAGGAAAAACTCCCTTTTAACAGGAAGATAAATGTAGTAAGGCTTTGATGTGATTTAATAGATGGACATGAAAGATTAGGGTTAAATTAAAGTTAATCTCAATCTTTTTAGTTATGAAATCTTATTACTTACAAAATTTATTCTCTTAGATTTTGTGCAAGATTTTGTCTTATAAGTTCTTATTTCTTATGGTCAAAAATGTGCTTTGTAAGGTGTTTTATTCTTGCCTATATGTGCCAAACTTAGATACATTCTCTCAGCATGTTCAAAAATACCACTTTTCCCAAGAATGGGTCAGTCACACAAAAACATAGTGACTAATTCTGGCGTAGAGACATGAAAAATGAACCTGTCACAACCACCTCTTTCCACACCACTTAATTCCCCTCTATTAGTCTTTTTCTTCTCTTTCTCAGTTTCTTATGCCACTATGTCTTTTTCCTCATCTTGTTTCAGCAGTGGACTTCCTATGACCATAAAGCAGGTTCCCTGATTTAGACATCCTCTGAGATGGTTTCCTTCAAAAGGAAACTAAAGAATTTGTTATAAGATGTGAAAGTAAAGAGGAAGTGGAACATACCAATCCTTCAGGTAAGTGTAGCCCCCTCTGCTGCGTCTGATCATCTGACTGAAGACAAAGAAAGTCAACACTCATGCTTTATTTATCATTTTTTCAGTACTGTTCAGTTCCTGTGCCTTCTGTGAAAAGCCGGTCTCTCCACTGATGACAATGACTGCGTGATTATTTGTGAAAGAGATTAGACTTTCAGTCACTTTCACAGTGTGTAAATACTCTCCTATCCCAGATGAACCAGGCCATACTGCCCCATCTAACAATATGTCATAATGTATGTTATCGCTCATCAAAACAAGTCATTCTTCAGCACTCCAATCACCAAACAAGGCGGCACGTCTGAGCGGAATAAAGCTGCAGCTGTTATCTGCTGGCTCTTGACGACCTCATAAAATAAAGTGCTATGTTTTTTAAGTGTGTATGTTTAGGATATTCATCAGACCTTGCCACAATCCACTCAGTTTTCTGCTGTTGCGCACATTATGTGGTGATGAGTCCCATAAATTACACATTTAGTGTATACAATCCCATCACAAACACAAGTGCCTTTTGGTGAGAACAGGCAAATGCAAGTAAACTAAACCAAACGCAGCAAATATATCCTGAAAAAGATGCTGCTGCTGGTATTAGTTAGCTCCCACCACATATGAAGCCTGTAATTGCATGTGCTGTAATTACATTACAAATAATTGCTGCAGAAGAGCACATATGTGGTGCAAACTACCTCACACGGAACAGAATTCCCCACTCAGACTCTTTCATGTGTGGGTGAGAATCCCTCTCTCTCTCTCCTCCTGCCGTTGAATGCATTGTCCAGATGAGGGTGATTACTTTGGACAGAACATGAGGACTGTCCACAGCAAAACGCTAACCATGAAGTTAAAGTTTAACAGGCGGCAGCCACATGAAAAGCCAAAAAAAGGGGAGCTGAAGAATTTTGTTCCACAGAAGGGTATATTTTTGGTGGAGTGTCATTATGGCTGTAAAAACCATTACAATGAGAGTTTGTTTCTGTTAGAAGAAAAAAAAATTATATGTCTCCACAGGTCAGGGTCAGACTGTACACGTCTCCTTCCATTCGAAACACATTTGGCCCCTATAATCGCCACAGCAGCCTTTTTTTTTTTTTTTCTAAAGGAGCCAGACTGGATGTACTTACATTCCAGCAAACTTACTGGTTTCCTTTGGCCAAACTATTATATAAACACTGATCATGCTGTGTCTGAGCAGAAACAAATGAAATAAGTATGGAACTTTTACTTCAAGTGCAAACTTTTAAAAAGATTTATTTCATTTATGAGATAATCCAAAGCGTCCCATATTTAAAAAGAGGAAATGCTGGTAAACAGTAGCAAATGTGCTAGACATATTTTTAAAGTTTTCAGTGAGTGGAGATGTGGGTTATTTCTACAAAAGAGACTACAAAGAACTACTCTGTTATTAGTTTATTGTAATTTATTGTAAAAATTCAAATCAAATATACCTCAACACAACACTGGAGACGCATCACCAATTTTTAAAGCACAATCACTTTACACGAGCCTAATAATTTTAGTTCTTTTCAGTTTCATTTGAGTTAAAAGTTAGTTATTATGTCGCTTAACAGCAAGCAAACAGCATTTAATGGGCTTAAACAGGCTGTACTTACCCCGCTCGTGTCACGGCAGCAGAGATGATGACTGATACATAATGAATGCCCTTGTCTTCTGCTAACTATCACATCCATTAGAAATGCGTCTCTTACCTGTCCGTCTGCGGTCTGTCCGCTGACACACAGCTCTCCCCGGCTTGCTCCTGAGCAGCCGAAGGCGTGTGACAGCAGGCTCGCCTGCAGGCACAGTACGCACAGCCAGACAGTAAACCCCATGATCCAGGCAGGAACTAGACTGTCCTCAGCTCCTGTCAGCTCCCTGCTTTATACTCTCGGCTCTGCTAATGGGGAACAGATGCAGGGGAACAGGAGGCCATGCCAGCTTCACACAGACAAACAGCCCACCACAAGCCTTTGCTGTGCGCCAACCAGTGGCCTGTGGTCCTGCAGAAACATGTAGGACATCTTGAGGGGCCTTGGTATGAAAAAA
>VVHJ01022793.1:25537-43475 GCA_015107715.1 Tylochromis polylepis
AAGAAGAAAAAAAAAAGAAGAAGAAAACACCCACCCTACCCAGCTACCCCAACCCAAGTGGGAGTATGAAGGTCATTTTCCACTTAAAGCTGCAGTGCAAAAGCTTCCAAAGTATGTGTGTTCAAAAACACCAACGCAGAGAGGAAACTTATGTTGTCAGACCTCTGTACAGAACTCATAAAAAAGTGGTGGTTTGAAGAAATGCTGCATTATGAAGCGAATTTGTCTCCCGGCTCTGTAGACATCTCTCTCTCCTTGCGCTTTCAGAACATATATGTCCTGTGAGTGTTTATAAAGTTCCTTCACGGATCCAAACATTTCAGCGAGCCGTTTAGGAATTACAGTAATTACTCCTCAGCAGACTTTTCAGTGAAATATGCAGGAGCCACAGACACCGTTAATTCATCTTTCAGCCCCCCAGACTAGTGTTGACTAAACACTGGCAAACCAGATTTAATCACAACTGTCTGATGTGGATAAAAAAAACATGATACCATTTTTTTTCCCCCCCTGGTTCTGGGAGGAGTTCTTATTTTTTGAATGCTTGAGACAGAGACAGGAACTTGGTGTTTTTAATTTAAAAGTATGTTTTAAATGAACTGGCAATCATTTTTAAGGGTTTGGCGTATCTCTGCAGGAATTTATTAGCCTGTAAAACACAGAAAGACATAAAGAATGCATCTCATGATGGGACAAGCTGTACATGAGTGGGTACAGTCTGTCAAGGTGTGTAACAGGATGGGAAAAAGAAACAAGAGGGAGCGAGAGAATGAATCTACTTTAAAGTCTTCAAGCCTCGGGCTCTCGCTCACACAGGAAATGCCTCCCAGTAGGACATGCACTGCTGTGAAAATTATGGAAATCAAATAAATTTCATTCCCAGTCCAAGTCAAGCCCACATGCCACTTATACTACTTTGCGTATCAGTGAAAGATTTAGCTTTTCACTCAGCAAACTTGAAAAAGATTGTGAGGGCATTTCTGAGTGAGTCACAGTTTAAGTGGCGAGAATGAAACATGGTTATTTATTTTCATCTCCCAGCTCTGAATTCCAGCTCCCTTTCCTTTATTTCCTGAGATACGCTGCCTAAGAGCTGTTGTTGCGAACCTTCTCCCAGGAGGTTCAGCGAGACCACTGGCTAGACAGCTGCGAGCTAATGATGTGAATCGATGAAGGCAATGTTTAGTCAGGAAGAAAAGGGGAAGAGATGGGTAGAAAAGTAACCAGCACTGCTTTGACAGTCAATCCTCACAAGTCTGCTGGCGGACAAACATGCCAGTCATGTTGCTCGACAAGCCGGGTAATTAATTCCGCTGTCATTCCTAGTGGGAATCACACTTTGTGCTTTAATTTGAAACAGCAGGTGACTTTGTGCATGAAAACATGTTGAGAAGATTACAAGTTTAAATCAAATAAACCTCAGTGTGGCCAAAGACATTAGGCGAGAGTCATTTGAGTCTACATGATCTTTTACTCATTCTGCGCTTTCAGCTTTAAAGTAGCTATTTTTAAAACATCTCAGAAAGTTAAGTATATAAAACTGCTATGCAGAACCACTTCCACCACCGCCCCCCTCCCCGCTCCCCTATGGGGAGTGTCATTCATTGGTATCTCTGCTTTGAGCTGCTGTCACTGTGTCTGAAGATGATGCTCTATGGGGAGCAGCCTTTGACCTTGTGGAAAAAAAAAACAACACTCATTTTGTACTCTGAGTGTCCCTGTGTCTTTAACCATGGATTTGATGACAGGTAATTTGTGATATAAATACTTGCAGAAATGTGTTTTCGTGTGAGTGACGGTAAGAAACCAAACTGACTGGCAGCAGCATGACAGATGAGTGAAAACAGAAAATGTGACTTAGGCAACAACATCTGGATTAAGAGAAGTGACTCATCAGGTAATGTATGCTTTGGATTATGTAACTGCAAGGTCGACTCTTACGGCTTTATTCGTGAAAAGCGCCATAAAACATTTTCCTTTTATCCATCCAAGTGACTTTTTTGTCCAGGTTTTGACATTTAGATTATTGGCCTATATAGTTTTGTTTATGGTGTTCAGCACCGCACTGTAATGATGTCAACAGCAATACGACTTGGCTGTGAACTGTTATTAGAATGAGTTTTCCTTCTGCTGACATGCAAAAAATTATTGACATAATGGGGCTAACAGTAAGACAAGTTAAAATTATTTTAGTGTAATGAGTGATTTAATACCATGAGAGATATAAGATTTCTTTATATAGTATTCTGGGATGTATAGTTCCTTACTTTGTTCCCCAAAATAATGTTAACTTTGTCTGGAGACTGTGTTTTAGAAGCAAGGCAGAAGAGGGACAGTGGATAGAGGAAGACGACAGAGAAGATTCATGGATGTGTTGAAGGACATGCAGAGGACTGGTGTGACACAGGAGGATGCTAGAGACGGGGTGAGATGGAGGCTGTGGTGACCCCTAAAGGGAAAGTCTGGAGGAAGAAGAAGAAGTCTCCGACATTTACATGAATTTGCACCTATTTCAGGAGGCAGTTAGCTGAGCAGAGCATAAAGAGTGTTAACAAAAGGAGCAAGCTCACCTTGCTAAGATGATAAATGTGGTCTGTATAATCTGTATAAAAAACTGTATTTAAAAGCAAGATGTAGTTTTAGGGGTCAAGGGTTTATGTGGAAAACTTTCTTAGCCATGGGCAGGGACTGTCTGAGTTTGTTGCCTTTGGAGGAGGTATTTCCTCCTGTTTTCAGTATTTATTCTAAGCTAAGCTAACCCTTTGTGGGCTTCAGCTGAATATTTTGTCTATGGGCAAGAAAAGGAATGTGCAAGTGTTTCCCCCCAGTGTTTCAGGTCTCAATAAAATAGGAAAACCAAAGCTAACTCTCCATATGGGGAGACTGGAGCATATCCCAGCTGACAGTGGGTGAGATTACACCCTGGGCAGGTCGCCAAGCCGTCACAGGGCTAACACAAAAACAAACAACCATTCACATCCACACTTACAACCAATTTAGAATTAACAGTTAGCCCACCATGCAGGGGCTCAGGAAACTGGAGCACCTGGTGAAAACCCACACACACGCCACACAGAAAGAACCCAGAACTCCTCTTGCTTTCTGCACAGCCATGAAGTATATACAAGGTCTTCAGGTTTCTGCCAAAGCTAAAGGAAAACCATGAGCCTGGTAATAGTTTTTAAAACCAGTTTTGTTAATTGGGTATTTTCTTCTGCATCATAAATATTATTAAAATAACAGAGAGATTTCTGTCACATAAGGTACCACTGATTTCACTTGGTGTGTTGTCTTGTCATCTCCCAAAGACCCATTCTGAACTAGCAAAAGCTATAACTTGCTTTCAGATGATATGAACCTCTAACACAATAATAAATCAGCTTCTTTGTTCACCAGGATGAAGCTTGTTTGTTTCATGCCTCCATTTAGCCTCCATTTAGGCATGCACCAAAAAGCAGCGTGTCTCTGCGCTGCTTTGTGCAGATAAGTCGCTCACGAAGAGATCTCCTACGTGTAGCACGCTAATGAAAGGACCCCGTGTGTGTATAATTAGTGCAGGGCCATGTAACTATAACCTCTGCTGAGAAATGAGAGACTGCAACTCATATTCCATCCATCACCTCTCTGTACAAGTGAACAACCTTAAAGGTCTGTTTGCGAATCAATACTCCTCTACAGCACATTGTCCTCTTTTTTTTTAATTTTTTCCCTCTCTCTGTGCTGCTGCTTTGGTAACAGCTATGTGAAAGGTGTGAGGGAGAGAATAGCAGTGAGGCTTTCAGCGCTATCATGTGGAAAGAGCAGAGGAAGCCAAAGATGAGGCTCAGGAAAAACAACACAGCTGTGCTGCAGTTTGAGTGTTTGTCATTGAACAAAGACTGATTACAGTCTGGATCTTCCTTTTATCTCAGCTCTTTGAGTTAATCTTAAATAGACTATCATTAGTTAGCAAGACTTTTTGCCTTTAGTCTCACACCTGTACCATCTCTGTGTGGTACTGTTCACAGGAACAGAAAATATTAATTGTGTTATATTGTGTTTATATTAGCCCATAAAAGCAGGAAACTAGGCCATTTTCATTTTGAAACAGAATGAAAACAAAAGGATGCTCAAAATCATTTTTGATTAGTTTAAAGGGATCTTTTTAAAAAAATTTTTTAGTATAAGCAAATATTCTGACAAGTAAATGTGTGCACTGACATTTTCAGGATAAGCCCCCTGCTGTTTTCTTTTTCTTCCCTGACAGGCAGGCTAAAGGAGAAATTCACTCTTTTAGCTATGGCTGCCACCTTATATTTGGTTGTCATATTCAGAAAGTCAGAAAATATAAGACATGACAAGTTTTAAGAGGAAGGAATTCATAACCTTGGTGAAACAGGAGGGAGATGCTTTTTAAATCCGCAGAAGACATATTTTTGATACATGACACAGCTCATGCCAACCTCTTAAGTGTGTGACACACACGAGAGGGCCTCTTTTGCTTGTTTTCAGTTCCACATTTTTATTAATGGACTCTTCAAGAATAGCTTTGCATGATTCACAGTTCAAAATAATCCTTGTTTGTCCAAGTGGTTCAGGCTTGAATAAATAACTGAAAAAAAGCATGCAGACCTTTTGGCTCACCGAGGCTCCTTGTGTATATGCTGACCTCGTTATTTTAAACTTTGGCCATGTTTAACATGAGAACCACAGCACAGGGGGAGAGAAAAAAAAAGATCCACCTTAGGATGTGACTTTTTCATTCAGATTTTCTGGAATAATAAAGCAACTGACACAGATAACGCAAATAAATAAAAAAACAAAAGAAAAACTCCATATTAAATAAAATTATAGGCCTGTTTTCTACAGCCTAAAGCCTACAGCCTCTAAAGCTTTCACTAAAATGGCTTTTAGTGAAAAATTTAAGGTGGCAATACCTGAAAAATAATTTTCATGAAGGGCAATTTAATGGAGTGCCTTCCTTGATTAAACAGTGGTCTTTTTGTTAAGTCTGTTGCCACCAGTGAAACATCTTGAGTGTATTACTTTGGAGATGAAAGGAAAACTGTCACAGTTTTACTGAGATTTACTTTTTGATTTCTTCTATTTACAGTGATCTGAGTCTCTGGGTTTTATATTCTGTTTAACAGGTATTTCCTGGTTACCTTCTTTATGGTTGTAGCTTTAGGTTTGTCATTAGGTTTTCTTAGTTTTAGTTTTCTGATCTAGTTTCCTTTGATCATAGATATGTTGTAGAGTTGATTCAATTCAATTTTATTAATATAGCACCAAATCACAGGAGCAGTCATCTCAAGGTGCTTTATATTATAAGGTAAAGACCCTTCAATAATAGAGAGAATACCCCAACAATTAAAGGACCCCCCCTTTGAGCAAACACTTGGCGACGGTGGGAAAGAAAAACTCAGTTTTAACAGGACTAAACCTTCAGCAGAACCAGGCTCAGGGAGGGGCAACCTGCTGTGACTGGTTGGGGATGATGGGAGGAAGACAGGATAAAAAAAAGTTAATTTCAGGATAAGGATAAGAGTTAAATTCTTGTTTTCCTGGTGTGCCGTAATTCTTTCTTGAGTCTTCGCCCCTGTGCCAAGTGTTTCTTGTTCTAGTTATGTTATATTAGTCTTTTTTTCCTTGTATTTTGTAGCACTTCTCACGTCTCAGATTATTCCACCTGTGCACCCAACTGTTCCCTCTCCCCCTAGTTAGGCCTTTGCTTCTTTATTAACTTCAGTTTCCTTTTATCCTTGTCACAATGCATTTGTCTCCTACGTGTTCCTCTCCATGTGCTCCCTGTATTTGGATTTTGTTACATATTCTGTTTCTCTGGATTTTGGTCTGTTGTTTTTTTTCACCATTAAAGGTGAACTTTATGTTGAACCCACCTGCCTATAGAGTCTGCCTTTGGGTCCAAATTCCTGCAAACTATGACAAAAAAACAGCTTCTTCTCTCATTGAAAACCCACAAACCCCTCTACAGTATGAGTTTAGCTCAATCGCAAGACTTCACAGTCGCTTCACACAGAAACGAGAATTCCTTGTGCTCATCTTGCATTCCTACATCATTCTTTGCTTGCTCTCAAAGTCTCTGTGCATCTGCAACGCTTGCTCCAAAATGAGGCAAAGGACAAACATCTACAATTTTATCTATCTTTCTTTTGCTCTTACTTGCACTTTGCTCGTCATTCATTTTGATTGTTTGATAATGTAATAATGCAGAGACACAGAAATGAACTAATCCTGCCCATCATGCAAAAGTATGCTAGAAAATCCGACGAATCAGCTCAGATATGATTTATAAAAATAAATTCAAACAATTTGCTGCAACGTAATTCTGCACGATTTGCATCTTGTAAAAGAGACCGAGGATAGATCATAAGATTCATGAAAACACAGTCATACTATAATCAGTGTTGTATCTTATTAAAACAGTGAAGTAAGTAGGAAGGTGATAATTAAGCCCAAATTGTCCAGTTATTACTGTAGCAGAGTGAGCACTGCTCATTCAGCCAGAATACTAAACACAGCATCATGGGAGACTGTGTGATGTTCGGGTCATGCCCTCTCACTTTCTCTCATTTATATCCAATCCTCTCTCTGCTCTGGTTACCATGGCGGCAAGAAGTTGGATTCACACAAATGCCACTGAGGGCTGAAGCCTTTGAGGAGAGGAGAGAGCAGACCAGGCAAGGTGTGGATGTGCTTCGGTTTCACATGCACACCACTCCACTAGCCTCTCCAGCTGCACACTCATGCACAGAGTACTACAGACACTAGGCGACCTATTATAATCAAAGAGCAATTAGTGTCACAGTGCATCTTTATTACATAAATATGGATCCATAAAGAACAGGTTTTTTTTCTGGATGTGGTGTTGGAAGCTTAACAGTCTTTAGACATCTAAGAACTCGTATGGTGACAACCAGATAAACGGTGACAACCGGACTGGTTCCCCACAGGTTTCAGCAGACCTTTAACCTACCTGGAAACATACTAGTTTTTTTTAGGCAGTAAACACAATGATGACATCACAAAGGGGCCCCACCTGTTGTGTTTTTGTCACAAGTCACAGACGTGTATGATTTCTGTTTTTGTTATTATGAAACAGGATTAGCAATGCCCTTAGTTTTTGGTTAAGGTGGTATCCTTAACTGTTATTCCTCTGCAGGTTCAGGTCAGTGCTGTGTAATATTCCCATAATATTGCTGCACAACACATTCCGTAAAGCTGGAGTCTGTACCTGGTCAATGCTTCAACCAAGCCTGTCACACAAGGTAAAACAAAGACCAATTCAGCCACTTGTTGCTTGTAATTGGACCGCAATAGTATAATCTTTCATTTTGTTACACAGAGGATCTCAGTACTGCCATCACGAAGAATCCTGCCACATCCCCTCAGACTCCTGTGATTTCTACCATACACCCGCCTATTATAATGTGCCACAGTTCACTCATACCATCTATTCCTCCTCTATTCTCCTGAGAATACTCCTGAAATAAACCTGAAACTCAGCCTGAAACTCAAAATGTGGCTGGGATCTGAGACATGCACAAAGTCAGTAGTGTTACTCAGAGAGCACATCATGATATAGCTGGTCTGTAAAAGATTCATTGATCCGAGTGGTGAGAGCAAACTGAGACATTAAAGCTGTGGAATGCAAAACCACTAAAGTGGGCTGAAAAATGCCAAAATAAAAGCCAGGAAAAATAAAGATAAAAGTCATCGGTGTCTTTTCAGTTTGTTTTTGCATAACAAAGCTTGGATTTTTGGAAAGTTTTGTATTTCTGGGCTAAAACACAAAATGAGATGAAGAGTCATAATTGATTCATTTACATTTCATCGTCGCTACGGGTGCATGACTGCTGAAAATAATCATGAGCCGTGCTGAAGCTGATTTCTCTGTGTTACATGTACTGTATGCATTAATAAGTGCTACTAACCTATGATCCTAGGCTGGCTGGCTGTAGCAACAGAAACACCTTCTTTGTAAACAGCTGTGGCTCAACTTGGCTGGAGAAAACTGCTGGCAAGCAAACTGGGAAGTGGAGTGGCTGGCAAATTTACTCTCACTCATGCACATTTGTGAAATAAACACAGGAAAGGAGGGGAGTTAGCAGGCTTCTGTGCTGCGTGACTAATAGAGTCTGCAAGCAGACTGACCAGACTGTCAATACGTTGTGGTTTCTAAACAGTAGAAGGAAAAAGAATTAGTCTGGGGTTAGTGGAGGCTAAAGGGGACGTCTTAAAGTATGAACCTAAATCATTTTGCCATGTGAATCATAAAACCTCCAAAAAAATGTTACTTTCCACAACCTTCCACACTCAGTTGCATTGCATTTCTGCTAACCTGTCTTCAAAACATGCCTCACTGAGCATCTCGTCTGAAGGTATTTTATCGCTAACTTGCTAACTGGTTGAGTTGTGCATAATGTAACCAGAAGGGAAGGCTGCTGTTTTCCATTATGAAAGTGATTTACCTCAGCTCCCGCTCATAACTCACGTCCCAACCCAGAGGGCAATTAGTGCTTTATTAGCTGTAACAGGGGAAATGACTCCCTTCCGTCACTCCGGGGAATTCTAACAAAAAAAAACAAAACAAAACAAAAAAAAGTATTCATCAACCACAAAAATGCCCAATCCATTTATCTGTTCATCAGCTGTAAAGATATCAAACGTTAAAAAAGCTCACATTTTGTCTGTTCTTTATAAGATTAAATACGTTTTCTTCCATTTAATCCACACAGTGCATAACCACAATGCACAGAGTGACTCACAGTGTTTGTTTGCTGTTTGCGATGCTTTGTTTCCAGCACTGAAATGGCCACTTATGGGCAATTAGTCATGCTGAGTAGGCAGAGGCTTCACCTCCACCTCGTCACTGACTAACGCAAGACACTGTATGTTGGAAAGGAAGTAAAGTGAGCGAAAGCATCGAGAGGAGGCAAATATTTTGTTCCTCTTTGGAGCTAGACTGCAGAGTGTTTAACACACAAAATATTACGGGGATTAGAAAGGAGCTTTGATCCAATATTCTGAGGGTGTAGTATTTTAGGCCTTTAACACTTACGTAGCTACATGAAGCAATTACAGCCCCTAAATGCTTTCAATAATTATATCCCTGAGATTGAGAAGCATCTTACTTGCTGGTGTGCAACATCTTGCTAATCTCCTACTCAAGAGATAGTCTCCTGCAACATCATGCTCTCCATTTTTATGCAAACATGAAGTGCACATTCATCCAGCATTGCTTTGCAAAGGTCATGCTCTTGAGTGAGCAGCCAGATTTAAGCACAATTTTACATATTCTGATATATTGTGATCTTCCAGAACAGTCAGATTGGAGGGAAGCGAATTATTTAAACAGTTTCCTGTCAAAGTTATTGTGAGGCTGCCTTTCTGTTCAGCTTCTTAATGAACTCTGAAATGTCTCATGGAAGAAGAAACCATAATGTTTGGTGGCAAGTATTGAGAGTAATTTACTGTACGAGTGGTCCCGAATGGAAAAACTTCCCCGGGAGAGTCGTTTCAAAGAGTAAAGTCAACAGGAGCAGGATATTTCCTCCGTTACCCAGAGGACACAGAGACAGGCTTAGGTCAATATATGGATCACTGAGGATATCCTGACTGGTGAGTGTCGCAGGTGCAAAAGCAGTTTTCTCTTAGGTAAGTGCATCTGACGCACCTGCTGCCTTCCTGGACGCACAGACGTCACCGCGTTTTTTACTAAGCACATGTGAAATTCTGCAGGCTGTAAAATACTACATCTAAATTCAGACAATCGGTATTCTCCATAAAGGCTTGTCATCTATGAAATAAACTTCCAAGGGAAATGAAACTGATTATTGACATTAAATCTTTCAAAATAAATGTAAAGCAGAGCTGCAGTCATTTTAATAAATTATATTAAATATTTCACAATTATTCATAGTTTTGGAGGTAATTATGTGCGTATCTTTCTTGGGCGAATGTCTGTGTGTTTATTGTAGTTTTGTATTTATATTGTATTGTATTGTGGTTTTATGCAATTGAATGATGTAACTCTTGTTTGTGCATTATTGCATATAAAAGCCCAACAACAGACAAGGGTCCCTTTCAAATAAAGACACAGAAAAATGTAAATGAACTTAAAATGCATATTTTTTTTTACTACTGTTATTACTTACAGTTATCTAAAAGGATCAGCAGTAAACATAATAATTTTTGGATGAGAATCACAGAAGATGCTAATCTTAGGGATTTGTGTAGTGCCACTAAATCACTCATGGGGTTGTTGTTTCGAGAACATCACCACCTCTGAATCTGTGAAGCTTTTGTATATGAAAAACATGTTGTTTTTTTTTAAATGACCTGCTTAAAAAAAATTGTGGTTTGTGTCTTCATAAACTATGCTATTATATTATTATAGTAATAACTTGAGGTAACAACTTGAGTGAGGTTACATTTTGAAGGCCCCCTGGTGGCTGAAGATGGTTAACACCCTGTCATTTTTTTCCCCAGTGGGTAGGATTCACATTTGACTGGTAAGTTTTTTGTGCCTGTAAACTTCCACTTATAGTACAAATTGTTGTGTTTCCCCTCCCAAAAAAGTTACAAGTTTCCCTGACAAAACAGTCATGGATCAACTCGCTCTGCCTGCTAAAAATGGGATTGTGATTCACAGACCATTTATATGGTTTTGAAGGGTGACATTTGCCAACGGACGAGATCATATACAGTGCAGCGAAGCCCTCAGAGGACAATAACCTCAAATGCCATCGCTGAGAATGTGGAGCTATAATCTGCTTCCAAACACATAAAGACAATGACTGTCACAGCAAATAACACCCACACACAGCTGCGTTTGTGCACACATGAACGCTGTAACTTCAGCATGTGACATGGATAGAAGGGGGGTATGCTTTGCCGTCCTCGTCACTCCACTTCAGCCATTACCTGTGCATTACCTGTTTGACTGCACGTTCACACGGGCACTGCAGAAGATGACTGTACGAACATTCCCACAGTTCCCACTTGTGAACTTGGTGAGCTTATGGCAGCTCTCAACAGGACATTTTAACAAACTAAAACACCCCAGGCTCACCGATTTTGCTCACCTCTGATTTGAGGTAAATGCGGGGTCATATAGTGAGTGAGTCAGCAGCAAAGCATGAAGCATGCACATCAGAATTACTGAAGTGTAAAGCTTTTAATAAGCTTTTTACATGTGCTTATGACCAGAGGATTTTGCACGTGAAACCTTAGAATGACCCTCAGCTTCACACTGGAGCTCCATACTGAGTGACCCACAATACCAGACTGGAATAGTACTGGGAGTCTCCATGCTCCATCCTCCTTCCTTCACTGTTTTCAGTCTAGTTTAATGTCTATGCATACTAACTGACTCTTGCATCCCCATTACAAGATAATTGCAGTTTATGTTATGCAGAGAATTGGCTGTCGTGCTTAAAACTACTACACATGGCCAATTTAGCACCCCCTACCTCACCTTTGTTATAATAGTACACAGGTAGAATGTTTCAATATATTTATTAAACATGTTTGCTTCCCATGCTGTAATTAAAGCTTGCAGACAAAGCAAGCAAAACCACAGTTTAACAAGCCAGACAAGTTATTTAAAGCAATCTCCAAGCAATAAGCACTGAACCATAACAAGCATGTTTGGTTTAAGGTGCACCACTGATTATCAGGCATGCAGTCATATTTACTCTAGTTAAAGAAGTGAAATGAATAATCCCCAACTGTGTCCATCTAGAAATAATTGCTAAGTCCATTTATTTATACGCCGCGGTGGTGCAGTTACGCACTTTAATGGTGTATTTTTTTTTACTATAATTTTATCTGCGGTTTTTATCTATTTCAAAACATAAGGTAAGTAATAAGTTTGAAGTTAACAAAAGAATAACTGACATTAATGATATTTCCAGTTTAAGGTCAGAATTGATTTGACGCCAACAACACATTTCAAAAAAGCTGGGGCATGTTTCTTTTTTACTCTTTTTTAGCATCATCTGTGAGCATTTGTGAGCTGAGGTGAGAAGAGCAGTAGCTGCTGTTATAAAAACAATACGTTTTCGCATTCTTGCTTTTAACTGGATCTCAGCTGCTCAACACTTCTGCTCGCAATGTGCCAAAAGACTTTCTCTGCAAAAGACATTATCTTTATAACATCTGTATATAGTGTTCAGCATTAATTAGGCTTTTGCAGATGCCATGTGAACTAATGCATCGCCATACTATCACAGCCTTTAAACAACGAGCTGGAATGTCTGTCTCCTTTTTAGCCTGGAAATTATTTTTAAAAAATTATTGAGGTTCTAATTAGAATAATTAGTTTCAACATTAGAACAGTATTTTTTAGGTATTACACACGTTTCCAGTTTGCAACTTTGGGTCCAGTTTAGGGCTTTAGTTGCTCGTGAATATGCAAAAAACATATTTACACTCTGCAGAACTTTGGCATTCACAACCCATTTTATGCGTTTAACAATTAAAGTCTGAATAACTATAATTAAAGAGAGACTTGCCACTGCAGCAGGTTTTGAGGAATAGTTCTCCAGGATTTCTGGAGGTCTTTCAACATTTTTCTTTGGATATTGGCTCCTTTTCCACTCATGCTCAGACCAATCCTTGTACCACCATCCCCACCATTTTCAGAAGAATGTTTTTTTTTTGTTTGTTAAGCCACTTAACACCGACATATGAATCATTCAAGCATCAAAAATGTACCTAACTCAAGGAATGAACCAGTGTTGTCTCTACATGTAACAGACAACTTAGCACAACAACTTTACAAACTTTGTAACCAGGAGCCTGTTGCAAAAACACATAATTTTCTCCCAGTTCTTTAGTTAGATCAAGAGAAATTCCAGTGTTAACACAGTCTGACAGGCATAAAATAGTATTTTTTGCACCAACAAGGTCATGCCCAAAGAGCTATTTGACAAAAACTTGGCATATCTTAGCATTGTGTTCAGTGTGTCCTTAAAAAATTTAAGCAAACTGGAATTGTAAAAGACAAAATAAGAAGTGGAAGGCCTAAAAACTATCTACAGCAGATAAACAGTATCTGATAGTCATGTCCTTAAGAAATAAAAGGTTTTATCATGGTTTTATCAGGTTTTATGGAGTGATGAATCCAAATGTGAAATTTCTGGTTCAAATTTTCATCAATATGTAGGGAGGAGGCCAGGAGAGGGATACAACAGTGAGTGTCTACGGCCATCTGTACACAGTAGAGGCTCTTTCATGGTTTGGGGTTGATTTGGTGTCAACAAAACTAATTAGTACCAGTGTTACAATAGTATTTCAGCCACTGATGTTGACGATCGTGTCAGAATTGATGAATTCTGAACACAGAAAAGCACTCAGATTTTGATCCACCATGCAATACTGGAATGTGTCTGATTGGAAAACAGCTTCCCTTTCCGGATGACAATGATTCCAAACACAGTGCTAACGCAGTAAAAGCATACCTGAATACAAAAAGCACTATCAGTCATGGTTTGGTCTCAAGATTATGAAAGCAGAGTGGGATCATCTTAAGCGAGAACTGAACAAAAGGCAGCCAACATCCAAAGAAAAGCTTTAAATTTTCAAGAAACCTGGAAAACTATTTCTGAAGTCCGCTTATAGAAATGACAAGAAAGCTTCCTTAATAGAGTTAAGGCTGTGTTGAAGAATGAATGCGATAATACCAAATACTGACTGTCAAGCTTGTCAGAATTGCACAAACTCTTTTTTGCCTTATATTGTGTATTTCCATGAATAATTGCACGTTTCAATAAATGGCTGCCTGTATTTACCTTTTCCTTGCAAGATAGGAAGGGGGTGGCTCAAGACTATGCCTGCAGATCAATGGTGGGGCCCTCATTTTTCCAGTACATAATACATCTAATAAGCAAAAACAGGGGTTGGTATGTGTGATAAAATATGACTTTGAAAAGTTGCCCTGGCAACATCTGCTGTAAATCCGGCATCCTTAATTACACTTAGAATAAAGTAAGCATCAGCACTGCTTGATTTATAATACAGGCGAAGTAGCCCATAATTGCAAAGTTAGGTGAGCTCTTTATTTTGCAAAAAAGCATGTAGTGCAACAGCCAAGAAATTGTTTTTGTGAGTCACTAGTGTCAGCATTTTTAAGACAGAGCACTAACACAGAGAACAAGCAGCCAGGTTTTAGTGCTCTGGTGCTTTGGCAGAGCACAAAGCAGGACTAATAATGGATATGCAGGAATTGGAATGATTTTCTTAAGTCCATCTGTATATGAAAAACAATTTATATTAAAATATTTTCTTGAAATGGGTTGTAAAATTTGTAAAACCTAACTTATGTGAAAGTTAATTAAGCCAGATCATTGCAAGAGTGAAGTCATCTAATGATCTGATCCATCCGACAGAGACTTGGGATGAGCTGCCTCACCCTCTCTTTGGTTAATTGCACAGTGAATGGCTTTGTGAATGAAGCAGTGAGCCAACACAGCGCCTCCTCCCCGCCCCCTCCCCCAACTCTCCCCATGCATGAGCATCAGTGCCAACACTGGCGCTCGGGATGCCCAGGTGCCTGCAGAAAAATGAAATGTGATATTACGTCAGCAGAGCGCGGAAACAGACTCAACTAGTTTCTCTCCAACCTCGAAAATTTCCTCCCTAAATATGAGTCCACGCTGTGCGCCACCACTGAAGAATCAAGATTTGGGTGCCAATCCCTCGCCGTGCGTCCTCCACTCCCTGCCTCCCTCCTCCGTGTAATACAAACCTCGTGATCGCCCATTCAGCGGTTCCTACGTCCGCTGCTTTGGGGGTGGGGGTGATGGGGTGATGGGGGGTGGAAACACAATAAGCTGACTAACCGAGGGGCAGGAGAGGAAAAGTATCTGGGAGACGGACAGGTGTCGCGGAAGTTTACACTTACAGAGGCGCATCCCCTCCGCGTCTTTCTCTCATTATCTGGAATAACGTGAAAGAGACTGTGACTGGCGGTCATTCGGCTCCCACTGATCCTGTGTAAGTGATTCTCCACACCGGCTCACCGAATAGGCGAAGAGGTGAACGTTAGCCCGTTATAATGAGCAGGCGTTAGAGGCAGGAGCCTAGGTCAGGTGCCTGATTTTTAGATGCACGATTTAACGGCTCGCCGATTCTTGCATACCTCAGTATGAAAATGCTGCCAGCCCAGCTGCTCGCGCAAGAGCTACAGATCTTTGTTGCACAGATGTCATCATGCGATCGCAGCTAACGTGGCAGCCTAAGTGAGATGAGTACAGGTGCTGGTTTTAAATGAGGGGAAAAAATGCGGTATTTTTAGCCTGCGAGGTGCAGGTGAATTTGCATCATCACAAGTGCTGGAAACTAAAAGCACGTCCAGGCAACGCACGGTGTGACTCATCTCTTTAAATTGAGAAACTAAGACGCTTCGGATTAATTAGAGTAAGCCATCAAAAAACAACTAAAGTCACATTTTTGAGTCTGAGCCACTGCAAGAAGCAAAAAAACTTTAACCCCCAGGAATGTAAGCCGGAAAAATCCTTACTTGGCTGCTACTCGGAGTTTGGTGTGCAGGTACAGGGAATTGTTTCTCAGTGTAGCTGTTTGTGTTGCTTTGTTGTTGTTGTTGTGCTGATCGTCACCTGTTGACAGTAACACTTGGGGACACTTGGGTCACTTGGGAGACACTCTCACATATTTAATGAATGAGTCTGCTATTCTGAGGTGTTCATTCAAAGAAAAATGAAGATCGCCCAGCCAAAAATCACACTTAGTGCTCATGTTACAGTAGTTCTCAACACTTAGTCACATCCACAATTACCCAGGCAGATTTAATCAGCGCCTGTTTTTATTTTAACACTTCACGGTTAATGCCTTGTGCAGTGTGTCTTCACGGTCTGGTCTCCGCAGCCTCTTGTCTTGCTCTGCATAAAGTGGTAATTGGCCTGTTAGTGATAGATGTGACACAGCAGGTACATGTCAAACAGGGACGAGTGATCGAGAGCTCAGTGGGGATTTTAATGCTCCCACGGTCTTGATGTTAGAAAATTCTTTGGCAGAGTTAACATTTGGTGCCATATTGACCATGCATGGCTGCTCTGGACCAGCTGAGCCGTGGGAAAACAGGCCATGCTTTTTAAGCCCTCTCTTTCCTTTTATTTTGGTTGATTATGTTGGAAGACTTGATAGAAAGTAGCAACATGATGGGTTTTTAAAGTAGCAGGAAAATCAAAGTTACCAGTAAAATAAAATTCAAATATCCCTGTGAGAGTGAGCCAGCATGCGTTGTACCAGGACAATGGGGCTGAAGCAGGTTAATTGAATTTGCAGATCTTTAATTTTCCTCCTTTATCTACTTTGACATGTCATAGAAAGACAGTTTATAAATGGCAGCAATGGAAATAGTAGAAAAATGATAGAATGGTTAAATGTGATGTAGTTTGTCAGTGTTGCTGCATTCGCTGCTCCCAAAGTGGCATTTAGTGTTAATGTGGGGTGAGTCGTTGCTGAACAAGCTAACGTCCTTAATCTTAATTACCCTCTGTGCGTGGTTTTTATTGCACTTCCTTTGTGTTAAATTATTGCATTAATGCCATCCTATCATTATGTCACAGATCATCTCTCCCTAAAGGAGGTTTGTTTTGTTTGTGAAGAGTCCTGTTTTAATATAAAAAGTGATGGCATTTTATTGGCATTGAAGATTGATACTGTACCCAGTGTTGTAATGCAGTAGACTAAATTTGTTACTTTTTGCAACATTACGTTACTGATTTACTTCTTGAAGCAATTCTTGTCCCATTATTTTTGTGTTACTTTGCAACATGGCCTGAGATGCATTGTCTCACAATTACCAGTTGGCAATAAAAGGCTGAGGCTAGATGCCCAAACACAGACACAAATCCCTATCCAAATGAGGACTCATACACACTTTTAGTGTTCAGGTTTTGAGGTAAAACTGACTGCAGCATTGGTGATTCTATTGTAGAAGCAGGCAGAGGTAGAAACTGAGGCTACTACAAGCCTGACTGTTTATCACGGTTGCCTCTCTGGGTTTGGCATTCATTTAGTTTTAACATCATTGCGGGTTCTTCACTAGTAGCTTTGTGTTAAGGGTCCCTTGCAGATGATTGCAAAGAGTCAATATTCCCTTTTAGTGCAGTAAAAATGGAAGCGCTTTTTATATATCTCCACTCCTCAAAAGTAGTAGACTGCTCTACTATTTTTATCGTCCCTGCAAATGAACAGAAATCGGCTGATTGTAGCGCAAGTGCTCAGGAAGAGTGCACATTTGGTGATTTATTTCTTTTAACCAATCATTCAGATAATCGAAGAACTCATGCAACACAAGTAACAATTGTTTGAATTTAGCACCGTAATGCCTCATATTTACTGAGTTATATGCATTTTTTTCTCCAAGTGTTTCTAATACCAATTCTGCCGTTGCCTTATGCCATGCCTAAACATGTACACTTCTCTTTCCATTGTAGATTTTAGGTTGAATCGATATTCTCACAAATTCATCTCTAATGACAGATCTGGTCATGCGGAGCTGTTTAAAATGTTGTCTTTACATGCAGCATTCACTGTACAGTGGCTTGCAAAAGTATTCAGCCCCCTCGAACTTTTCCACATTTTGTCACATTACAGCCACAAACATGAATCAATTTTATTGGAATTCCACGTGAAAGACCAATACAAAGTGGTGTACACGTGAGAAGTGGAACGAAAATCATACATGACTCCAAACATTTTTTACAAATAAATAACTGAAAAGTGGGGTGTGCATAATTATTCAGCCCCCTTTGGTCTGAGTGCAGTCAGTTGCCCATAGACATTGCCTGATGAGTGCTAATGACTAAATAGAGTGTACCTGTGTGTAATCTAATGTCAGTACAAATACAGCTGCTCTGTGATGGCCTCAGAGGTTGTCTAAGAGAATATTTGGGAGCAACAACAC